>VZUI01054706.1:0-15485 GCA_013401135.1 Cettia cetti
CCTCCTGTGCTGGAAAATGCCCAGGTCCAGGCCCTGGTGGGCCTCAGGTGTGAGCTCCCAGTGCTCTGCCGGGTTTTCAGTCCAGAGCAGGTTTAAACAGTCCCAAGAAAGGGAAAAAAACAGCCCAGGGAACTTCTCTGCCTCAGCTAGCTAAAACTAACTAAAAGCACAGGAGATCTCTGTCCTGCTGTCTGTCCGTGCTGCAGACAGCACAGCCCAGGAGCAGAGTGTGGAGCAGTGAGTGCAGCTTCTGAGAATGAACCCTGAGCTTCTCTTTCTCCCCCTTTGCTCTCAGAATCAGTCTGAAATGTGCAGAACTTAATATTCAGCATAAATAGAACAGACAATTGGGGATACAAGCACCATAAAGCCACCCCAGGACACCACCCCTCAGAGAGGCTGTGTTGGCCTCACTTGTCCCCACCTCAGGGTGTCCAGCTCCACACACACAGCAGTGACCTGGGCAGGCTGCTCTGAGCCCAGTGGCACCTGCAGCACTGGAGCTGCAGATGTTGCACCTCCTGCAGCAGCTGTTGAGCCTGGCCCAGCTGTGGTGCCCTCAGCAGCTGGTTCTTCCTGCAGAATGTGTGTTAGAATTGTTCCAGGAAAAGCGTTGGCTGTGATGCTGCCTAGAACAGAGGGAGACAAGGTTAAGGGAATAAAGTACATATTTATTAAAGGCCTTCAGCAGATACACCTTGGGCAGGCAAAAGAGGCTACACCCAAGATGGTCACGAGTTTTTCAGACAGAAATAAGTTTGGTCCATTTACATATCAGGGGTTAATCCTCCAATTACAGCTTCAGGTAATGAAGTCACATTCCCCCAGTTTGCTCCCCCCAATTCACTTTTGTAGAGTATCCTTGAGTTTCAGGCCCAGAGGGATTGTTTTTCTGACCAAAATGTGAAGACAATAGCTAACACTCTAGAGTTATGCAGGATTTGAAAAATATAAGGGCTAAAATCTTAAGGCATCAGCTGCAAGGGGTCTGTGCTGTCTCTCCCCCAGCATCCTCCTCCAGGGAGCCACGTTCCCCAGCATGTGGGGGTCCTGCTTGCAGAAACACAATCTCCCAAGCTAAACACAGCAGTGATCAGAGGAGGGAGAGACAAGCACTGCCAGCTCCACACCGTGGGCTGAGGCCGGCAGCCAGAGGCCCAGGAAAGGGTCAGAGGGAGAGAGAGAACAGCAGAGGCAGCAGCACCCAGAAATGCACACTGGAGTCAGGAGGAAAGGGTACAAGTAAGGAAAGGATGAGCCCGTGGAAAAAAACCCAAAAACTGATTACAAGGACTCACACAAATGTCCTGAGGCATTTGGGAATGCTGGGCTGTGTCCCTGCCTCTCTGACTGACTCATTCAATCTCTCTGACCAAGCTTCCCTCACAAAAGAGGGGGAGGATGGAGTTTTCCCAGGGAGAGGTGTGGTGAAGCTCAGGGTTCCTGGGGTCCCAAGGCATTGACTGGTGGGCAGCAGTGGCTGTCATGGAGAGAACAGAACTCCCTGGGTGTCCAGCAACGAGGAGAAGCAGGAATTTACACTGCAAACACCTATCCATGTGCAGCAGAGCAGATCTGAGCTTTGGGAACAGCATCTCCAGCTGCTACTGGGGTAGAACCTCAGGTGCCAGGACTATAAATCCCCCCCATCTCCCTCTCCAGCTCTGTTTGTTTTACAAATTATCCCCCAAGCTCCTTTCCTGACCAATCACTCTTCTGTGGCTGCAGTGCTGGAGAGGAGATGCAGAGGACTTCTCCACCCTGCTCTGCCCCAGCAGCCCAGGGCTGGCAGGCAGCTGCCAAACTGAGCAGGAGGGGAATGGTGACACTGAACTCTGGCCTGGCCTGCATGGAGAGCCCTGGATTCAAGGGAAAGGAAGCAGGAGACCAGCACACAGGAGCTGAGACCTTGTGGGGTTTGGCTGAGGCAGGCCTGCACTGGCAGGTTCCAAGGAGGGCTCTGGGCACTGCTGCGTGTGCACTGGGACCTGACTCACCCCAGAATCCAAGGGCTGGGATTTGCTAAGCCAGCAGAAAGGGCCAGGAGTTCAGTCACCCCACTGGAGGAGCTCTGTGGAGCTCAGCCCGTGCTCTGTGCCCTTTGCAGGGCTCCATTCCCATTGTCCCTGCCCAATTCCCACTGTTGGTGCCCAGGACAGTGAGATGCTTGTGAGAAAGGACAAAAGGCTGGCAACCAGCCCTGGACACTGGCAGAATCTGCCCTTCTCTCTGCCACCTTCTTGAGGAAATTGAACTCTTATGGCACCTCTGATGGCTCTCCCCTTCCCCTGCAGCCCCAGCAGAGCATTCACTCACACAATGCACCTCTTGTGCCAGTCAGTTAATCCATACAGTGCACTGCTTACTTACATTCATTATCCTCATTTAGTTATTAGAAAAAGCAAACACATATTTTCATTTTTAACAGCTCTGAGAAAGGGTTATCCAAACTGGGATTAAAACTCTGGGCTGTCTGACTCGTTACTGCCTAACTTTTCAGCTGCAGGAATGTTGGCTGCTCCAAGCTCAGTGGAGCCTTATGAAAACATACCTGCCCAGATCCTGGAGAGGGAGATAGGAATCAGCTCGATGATCAAAGTCCCTGATAGCATTCCTGGATCATACAGGCTGTTCATGCAGAGGTCTGCAGGACTGATTGGCAGTGACCTGGAACTGCTTTCCGTAGCATTTGGGGATGATTCAGTGGAATTCATATCCAGAAAATCCTCCAAGCCCTGACTTCATCTGTAGGCACATATGAATCATGTGGCTGCTGTGAGGCAGCAGCCTGACCCTCAAGCTTGCAGTTAGGAGATCAGGGGTGGGTTTATGGAGTCCATTTGGGGTGATCTGTTGTTCATGAGCACCAAACCCTCTGAACCATGGGGATGGGGTGGTGGGGTGTGTGTGAGAGCAGCTCAGATCCACATGGATGGGGAATAATCTCCTACTGGGAATCATGGCTGAGATCTCAGCTATAAATCTGTGTAACTTAACACATATCAGGCCCATTTCCCTGTCCTCAGGGTCACTGGGGACAGCGTGGCCACCTCTAAGTCCCTGTGTCCCCAAATGTCTGTGCAAACCCGACTGCCAAACCCAGGATTGGCTAAACACAAACAACAGCAACGTCACAAGCCACCACCACTGCTAAAACCTGCCATAGTCCAGTCCTGAAGCACATTTCCTTGCCACTGGCCAGGATTTCATGCAGCTCTCTCCCCTTCCTGCTCCACAGTAGGAAAACACAGATGTTCAGCCTGTCAGCATCAATCCACAGTGCTCAGATGCAGGAGGCCAGGCAGCTGTGCTGACCTGAAGCCTCATCACTCTCTCTCTCTGCTTTTTCCAGGGGTTGATTCATTTGCTTAGGACACAGTACAGCCAGGCCCTCTGTGGTCTTCACTGCATATGGTTAAGAGGTAAATAATTTAGCTCTGCATTTCCTAACTTTTTTTTTTCCCCCCCTGTGATTTCCTCTGACAGCAAAGCACCAAAAACCCCACAGCACTAAAGGATCATCATGTATGGTCAGATGGTCAGGCTGCTCTCATTGGGGTGATGGTTATGGTAAGGAAGAAAATAACTTAATGAAGCAATTACGCCTATCAAATCAGCAGGTTTTGTTCTTTTCTTCTGCCTTAATTACCAGGAACCAGGAAGAATGTCCAATTACTCAGGGCAGAATTTCATTACCAAACAAGATAACATCTGCTCAACCACAAGGTACATCAGATGGCCATTTTCATAGAATGGTTAGGGAAGAGAATACTTCAGCCTGAAATTAAAGTTGAAGAGGGCATTAACAGACAGCAAAATAAAAAATTAAAGGCACTAGTCAATGCCCATTCAATAGAAGGAAAATCCCTGAATGCAAGGGAAGTCTGAATGAAAGGTCATAAGTGTTTTCCATTTTCAATAGCTCCAGTTTCTGAAAACAAAACTCTTCAAGGTGGCTCATGAGCTGACCCACATGAATACATCCCCCACCCCCTCCAAGAATCATTGTAAAATCCCTGGGCTGCTTTCAGAACTGCCAGCTAAGCACTTCAGAATCTAACTGCAAGTTTGAAAAACAAAAGCAGGTCAAAGTCAAACTCTCAAACCCCTCACAGCTTAATCCATTTTTCACAAATAAAGAACCCTGGTTTATGGCTTTTCTGGTCTGAGTTTGAGTTGAAACTCCAGGAATTAAGCAACAACCTCAGCTTTGTGTCAGTCGTGTCCTTCCAAAGTGGTACAGAAGGGATCTGGGTCTTGCCACCAAGTGAGAGGATCCCAAATTTCCATCCAGCATCACACCTTACCCAGGGCAGAGCCTTCCCCCAGTGCCTGAATCCCCAGGTGCATTTTCACAATTCAGATTGGTGAATATGCACCCCTAGGGAAGGGGGGAAAGGGGAGCAGAGGCATGGTGCTGGAGCCCTGCAAAGCCAGCCTTGCTGGGGCAGGATGTGTGGGGTAGAGGGAGCACACAGCAGCTCCCCTGAGCTCCTCAGCAGCACCCACAGGCTGGCTGCAGGCTGAGCACGTGCCAACAATCCAGGCATGGCTGTTTGGCTGCTCCTGTCCCTGGCTAGACACAGCCCTGGGTAGGCAGGGAATGGCAGAGTCGTGCTGCAAGCTCTGCTTGGCTGGGCCTGCCATGATTTCCAAATCCAGCCCTGTGTCTTGGTTTGGAAAGACAGGTGTCTGCCAGGGAAAGCTGGAGCTCCCCTTGAAAGGGAGAATGGAAACCCCTTCCCTCTGAATTATTATGATCTTGCAGTTAAGGGGCTTTCAGGCAAAGACATGGGAATAGGAATAACAGTTCTTTACTAGGAAAGTTAAAAATAAAAATGTAGTAGTACAAAAAAAGGAAAAAAACACTGCCAGAGTCAGAACATGACCTGACCCCCTGTTGGTCAGGGTGATGGGAGCAGTCCCATCCAGCCCTCCTGCAGTGCCAGGTGTGGCTCTGTTGGAGCAGAGATGATCCTGGAGCAGGGCCCAGTGGTGCTGGGATGGGTCTGGTTTTCCTCTGGGAATGCCGTGCACACAGGCTGTGCTGCTGCTCTCAATCCCAGGGTTTATCCAGGCAGGAATGCTGGGCTCCTCCCCTGGCTGCAGCCTCTCCCCATGGGCTGATGGAATTGTCTCAGGCCTGCAGTGAGCCTGGCTGGCCCCTGAGCAGCAGATACCCCTGCAGGGTCCTGGAAGGGATAAAGAACCCTGCCCCAGCTGCTAGAACAGCTGCCATGGACAGAAGGCACCAACGCCCTCCCCCCTGGAGTTATAGATAAAGAAAAATAAATAAAGAAAAATGCTTCTTCAACCAGTTTCAACAGATGAGAATAGAATACATCTTGCACTGCAGCCCAAGACACCCTGTGAGAGTGATTCAGAGCATTTTCCTACCTGCATGACCTTACACGTTTCCCTCCCCTGTCTGCAAGCCAGAGGCACGAGGTGCCCCTGACAGCTCCTGATGGAAAAGCAGCCCCAAAAGCAGAGAGGGCTCTGCCTTGTCTCTCTCTGGACTGGAGCCATGGGGCCTGCTAGAACTGGGAAAGGGGAGCAAGGAACTGGAAAATAGAATCAACAATTAAAGAGCCCACTGAAAATGTGGATGAAGGAAAACCACTGAGGGATCAACCAGAGTCTGCCTATAATCACTAGCAAAGCAATTACAGAATTAGGGATGATTTATAACAGACTGAAGAGCTGGATACTTGGCACGTGCTATGGAAAAGCTGTAAGGAGGGAATTCTGTATGCTGGCACCAGGCTCAGGAGCCACAAGTGATGCAGCCTCAGCAGTTCTGTCCTTTACAGAGCAAACTGAGCAGCATTTGGATGTCTTTTCTTATAGCTCTCAGCTTCCAGCTATAATTTGGTCCAGCCATCGATTCCAAGTTTTAAAAATCAAAACAAACAAAATTTAGTTATGCAGAAGGTTGAAAAAATATGAGGGATGATTAATAATAGCCACTGTTTCCTCAGTGCTGTAATGCAGAGCAGCTTCCAGCCAGCGCTGGCAGCTCTTTTGGGAGGAAATTACTATTGTCCAACTTTACAGGTGGGGAAACTGAGACACAAAAGGGCTGCAGAAAGCAGCTGGTTTAGCCCAGCTTTAGGGTTGTAGTCCTAGGCTTTTATTATACACAAAACTCTGAATATTCCTGGAAACTGGGGCAGGTTGATCTGTGGTACACTGTCACCCAGCATCAGCCTTCACTTGTGTCTCTGCCTTGCTTGCTAAGGACATAATTTCACTGTTATTTTCTCGTTTCTTGCACTGGCACAGCTTCATTTCTCAGTGCTCTTTATCTTCCATCTATGTCATTTACTCCAGAATTTCAAAGGATGATTTTGTCACCAACAGCAGCAGCTAAAATACCTGCCCAAGATTTAGGGGAGTGGAGAAACAAAACCCAAACTCATTTCCAATCAACTCACACATGAGCAACAAGCCCCAAGCTGAGAAATCCAAGATTTCCAAATTAGTTGGGTACAAATTCCTTTGGAAAGCTCCAGAAAGCTCCAGGGGATTCTCCCACTGACAGTGAGAGGAGCAAATCTAAAAGACAGAGGAGTTTCAACAGGCAGTGGCTTTAAAAATCAGCTTCATTTGAAGCTCTGCTGTGCCAGTAAGGAAGCAGCCAGGGCTGCCTTCACACCCAGCTCAAAGTGATCAATCACCATGAATCATCCCTTGAGAGAAGAGCAGGGAGGAGATTTAAACACTGAAACATGCCTGCTGCTGTTCAGCAGGTACCTGCATGACTGTGCTGACATACCCACCTCAGAGGGACTTCAAACAGCCTGGGGAGGCAGGCAGGGAGGCTGCAGGAGCACATCTCAAATCCGTGTTCCTGCCCAGACCCTCTGACCCCCACAGGGGACAATCCCAGTCTCGCTACTGGAGCAGCATTTTACAGCCTGAATATGTATTTTCACCTTAATTATTTCTTTAAAATATCCTCAGCTTTACAACCGAAACTGTGGTGGGGTTTTTTTGTCTTTTTTTGGGTTTTTTTTTTGTGCTGACACTCACATGGTGCAGACAGCACCAGAGATGAAGAGGGAAAATACAGCCACACAAAAAAGCAAAGCTGCCTCTCTCCTCACTGAGGGAGGGCCAAGCACAGCTCTAAGGGCAACTGAGCAAACAGAGCTGGGGTTTGAGTCCAGTTCTGTGCAAACTGGCAGCGACTGCAAAATGATGCAGGGAAACCCCTGCCCAAGAACAACAGAGGGCCGTGGTGTCAGCCCAGCCCCTCAGCCCTGCCAGGACAAGCCAAGCAGCATCAGAGGCTGCTGGCAGTGCTTTGGGGGGCTTTGAGGAGTCAGCTGGGGCTCAGGCTGGGGCATGAATGGTTTCCCAACAGAAATGATTCAGAGTCTGGAGCGGTTTCAGGAGGAGCTGGCTGGTGCCAGGAGCTTTGTGAATGTAGCTGCAAGGAATGCTTCCTCCCTCCTCATCCCCCGGCCTCCGGCTGCTCCCGGGACCAGGCTGTGCAGAACCACTCCGAAAAAAGTGGGTTGTGATCCAGAACCCCCCGGGGGGAGCTGGCCTCCATCTCCCCACGGGCTGAGAAGGGAAGCTCCACGGAGTAGCTGCAGAAAGAGTCACCTGCTGGGAGGGTCGAGGCCCCAAAAAGCCCTCAGCTCACCCGTGGCTAAAGGCAAACAGCTCTGCTCCGAGGAGGGGGGAAACAGGAACCATAAAAGGGGTATTACAAGCCCTGGGGCAAAAGCCTTCCTGCTGTTGCTGTGTTTAACAACTCACATTCCCAAGAGGAGCAGGGACTGAGAGCAGTCAGATCCCTCCACTGCCAGCTCCCAGCCTGGCACAGCTGCTGCCCTCACCCCCTGTGGCCCTGTCTGATGGATTAATTTTGCTGATTGGATTAATCCTGATGGATTAATTTTCACTCAGGTGGTTGTTCCTGCCTTGCCCTCCCCTGGCTGGGGTGCTGTCCCACTGCCACAGCCCCTGCTCCTCATTGTAGTGGTTGTCCAGGAGTTTTAACCCTTTAAAGTCTGCCCCAACATCACAGGCAGCTCCTTTTCCAGTGGGGTTCTTTTGTGTACTGAAGTCAATTACAAACATCTTTTTTTTTGCCTTTCCATTTCTTTCCCTCTAAGATTGAAGCTGCAGAAAGTAACTCGAGGTGCATCCACCTGGCCATGGCTCGTAGCCATCATCTCTGAACAGAGTACATCAGAATTCCGAGGTTAAACACTGCCTGTAAACACTGTCTTGGAGAGGGAAAAGGCAGTGGAAAATAACAGTTTAATGAAACTGCTCTGAGATGCAGCTTCAGGATAGTATTACTGCAAAAATACCTCACATTTCAATATTTGCTTACGGATCTGAGCACTGGTGGATTCAGTTCTCCTCCTTCCCCCCTCAGGCAGCTCCTGAGTCGGTGAAAAAACAGATGCCTCAGGTAAATAATTCTTCCTGAAGCATTCAGCAGGTTCTGATCTCCCCAGGACATCTCCACAGCTATCTGCAGGACCAAACCCTCCAAGTCTTACTAGTACTGCTTGGTTTTCATGGCTATAGGAGTTTTCCCAAGGAGTGGGAACTAAGGTGGTTCATTTTGACTGAAAACACTGGCTTTTGTGCAGAAATTCGAGCAGTCACCAGGAGGAGCTGTTCCCGATTGTATTTCCTTTCCTACAGGCTTTTATATATCATGAAGAGCTATAGCAAAACTCACTCAGCCTGATCACGGCCTGAGCAGAGCCATTCTCCAGCCACTGCTTCCAAGCCATGCTCAAGGAGAAGAACACACAACTTTAAACAGATTTCTCCTTCCATTAAAGCCAAACCCATTTTTATAACAATTATTACTAGCAGCACACGACCAGTGCCTCACAGCCCACCCTTCTGATTCAAGAATTAGAGGCTGTTGATACCCACAGCCCCTCAGCAACGTGGTTCCAACCCAGAGGTTTTTTGAGGAGAAAATCTGTCTTGCTGCTGAGCCATGCCCATTTCATTGGCACTTCAACTTATCTAACCACAAGAGCAGCTTGGCCAATGACAAATTACACTGTTTATACAATTAACAGCCCTGGATGAGCATATCTCTTCCAAGAAACCATGAGCACTTACAAAGCTGTCTTTTTACAGCAAGGAAGAAAGCCAATGCAAAAGCTGAGCATGTGGCTGCCAGTTATAATTGAAATCATTTTAATAATTCATGCCTCATTACCTTGCCACATGGCAGTTCAAAGACCATCTCCTAATCCTTTAACCCTTCTCTCCTGCGTCCTTTGGTTTGGTTTCTTAGTTTAATCAGTGAAGAAACAAAATGGGGAATGCTCATCAGCACTTGCCCATGGGGACAGAACCCAATGGGGGCTGGTGAGTCTGAGCTCTTAATCCCCTTCCTCCTGCCCTCCTCGGTTTCCTGATTTGATCTCTCACTGCCAGCTGAATCAGTGAAGAAATTAGTAAACTATCTATTAGATATGCCAAGCTGTTGGCTGGAGCTGGAATAGTTGTATGGTGTGTCCTGGTACAGCACATTGGACAAGGGGAGCTCCTGTTATTTAGCAGCTTTATATGGCCAGGTAAGAACTGCTGGAGGCAATTGTGTCCTTTATCCTCTGATATCTCCTAGGATTTTTCCACCTTTGAGTTATCCTCTGGGTAGTCAGTCCCACAGCCATGCCCTTTCTTCTCAGTAGAATTGCAATTTGAAACTCAGGATACCAGAACATAATATTTTTTAATGGTTGTGAAGCTTTCTTGTTGCCCCCTTGGCCATCGAGGGAGAGAACACCTGATATCTATTTACTCTTCCAGTACTACGTGGGCAGATTGCAAACAATAAAGTAAGATCTAATGTTATTTATGGCTGCAAGTATGGTCCTGTTCTCTCATGAAAAGGAAATAACCTTGTAAAAACACATTCATTTTAAGCACAGTGTATATTTACACACAAGAAGGGTCCCTCCTTCACCATTTTAACTCAATGTGGGTGAGGGAAACCGAACCACGTACACACAAACATGCACCAACATGTGCAAAATAAGAGTGCTAGCAGGAGATTTCAGCAGCAGCAGAGACTATCATTCTATCACTTATAAGTTATTACTCAATATGTCCCAGCAGGCAGGTACACAGAGCTGGAGATAAACCCAGCCCAGTGAAAGCTGTAGCACAAGGAGAAGCACGAGGTCTGTGCTGTTGAGAGCTCTCCTCTAGCACCAGAGTGAGCCTTGAGCCTCCAGCAGGGCACAAACCCCATCTCCTGAGCTTCCAGCAGGGCACAAACCCCATCCCCTCAGCAGCAGAAATAAACCCTTCCTGAGCCTCCAGCAGGGCACAAACTCCATGTCCTCAGCCACTGACACAAACCCTTCCTAAGCCCCCAGAACAGCACAAACCCCATCTCCTCAGCAGCTGACACAAACCCTTCCATGCTCCAGCTCCCACCTGCATCTCCACACAGGGAAGAGCTACTGGCAGGGGAGGAGAGAGCCCTCAGGCTCCAGCTGCAGGAAGTTTGTGTGCCCGCTGCTTTTGAGCTGCTGTCCTGGGGAGCAGATCTGCCTCTCCCCCACCCCCGGCAGCAGAGCCAGCTCCGGGTCACCTTGGGGAACCTTTCAAACACACACAGGAGTCAAGCCTCAGGGGATGGAAACCTGCCCAGCTCCAGTGGCATTAGGAGAGGAGATTTATCCCGGTTTTTTAAGTCTGTCACAAAGGTTTTTCTGTTGAACACAGAGCCCTTCCCACCTTCCCTGCACCGGGGAGAGGGGATGACTCACCTGCTCCCTGCATGAAATGCTTATCAGAGGAGCTGCTGTGCCTGTGGATGGTCTGGATTAGAGTGTGGGGAGTCCCCCGTGCCTTTTCCCAGGCTGGATGAATGCCTAGCAAGAAAGGGGATCTTTGCAGGGAATTTATTAGGCAGCCTGAGCAGCACTACAGAAGCTGCATGTTACCTTTGAAGCCCTAAAATAAAATCTATTGACAGATCACTCTACCTGCAGGGAGAGGACAAAGGTGATCAAACACAGGTTTCTTTCATGGATAAGCTCTGAGCCAAATCTCTGCCCATTTAACAGGGAAAAGAGTACAATGAGTGACTCACAGCAGAGCTGTGTGGGTGATGTGCTGCCCACAGGCAGGATGCTCAGCTGATGAGGCCATTTCAAACCTTAGACCCCGTCCAACATGTCATGCCGCTCTTAAATGTTGCAGAACCGAGGTGCACTGGTGGGTTTTTGCCCTCAGAATGTCCATAAGAATTCTTAATTCCCCTTTTCTATCACTACTTACATTAACAAGCACTGCCCAGCGACAAAAAATGTTAAGGTTTTCAAGTACCATCAAATTGGATTTTCCAGTTTGTAGGAGAGGAAAAGTAAAGGTCACAGTGATCATTACAGCTGTCTTCTTATTCAAAGCAGAGCACTTTAGAGAAGAGTTTGGCCTCACTTCTAATCAGCATTCAGTACTGAAGAGCTTGGGGTTCTTCTGGTCTGGGCAAAGGGCCAGAGAGTGACACTGAACAGAAAAAGAAAGCAAAGTCTACTCTAATATCACTGACCAAACCAGGTGAAATAAAAATAAAAAAAAAAAAAAAAAAAAAAAAAAGTCCATTAAAGCACAAAGCTCTAATTCAGTTTCCTGAATTTCAGTTTCTTTCCCTATAACAAGGTTAGAAATTACAGTAAAACAGAGAAGACACTGATCTTGAATTTGGTATTGAAGGAGGAATAAAATGGTGCCTTGGAGAAAATGCTGCCAACACACAGCAGAACTCAAAGGTTCAGAACAGAGCTGTGGGTCATGGAAGGAATCAGAGGAGAAGTCCAAGAATTTCCCACAGCCGTGTTCTGGACTGCTCTGAAAGATTACCTGCTCCCAAATCCATCCTCTCTGCGAGCTGGCTGCTGATCCCTTCCCAATTCCCAGGCACACTGCACCCCCCAGTCTCCATCCAGCTTTTTACAGCTGGATCTCCTCCAGCTCTTCCCTTCCAAACTCGTGTTAAAGTCTTTTAAGGGATCCCAGGCATTCTCCAGTTGAAGACAAAGGCAGAAAGCTGACCATGTCTCTCCTCCCTCCCTGGCCACCCCTTCCAGCCACGCTGCCAACTTCCAGCACATCCTGACCATATATTTAGTCTGCAGTAATTTGCTTTGCATTGTCTTGTGCGGGGTCCAAGCACAGGAATTACATATCCAGTGAGGCATCCAGCACTCTGGGAAACCCTGGAGTTTTGGAGACTCTACTCCTGATGCTGCTGCCAGAGGATGAGAGACCTCGTGGCCCAGAGCACCACAGAGACTCAGAGGAGCTGAATGGCAGCTCAGGAAGACAATCCCAAATCCCTGTCTGTGTGTGGAGCAGGGTGAGAGTTGCCATTAAAGTGAGTCAGGGAATGCATCAGTGCTGTGGGTCCTTAGCAGTCCTACCTGCCAGGGCACAGTCATGGGCTCTTCATGGCAGAGAGGCTGTGGCACAAGAGCCACCACAGCATCCTTAAAATGGCAAAAAACTCCAACTGGCAAAAACCCCTTTCCAACTCAGGCTCCTTCACTTTGTTTGTAAGGAAAGATTGGGTAGGGGAACTTGTTTGGATAGAAAACACTTGGAGGGCAATGGCTGTGACACACCTTCTCCTAAGGAACCCAAAGCTCCTTGTTTGTCTGCCTTTAAAGGAGACAAAGCTCATCTGTGGCTGAACACCTGGGCCAAGCAGTGTCACCAGTCTGAGCCTGGAGCTAAACCTGTCATACCAAAGCAGATCAAGAGCCTTGAGGAAGCACCTCAGTGACCCAGCAGAGCACAAGGCTGCCCTGAGACCAGCCCAGGGAGATGGGAGAGGCTGGCACACCAGAGGGAGCAGCAGTGAGGGCACTCACCTCCTGGGCACCCCCTGCAGCAGGGCAGATTTGACCAACGCCTCCAGAGCTGAGCAGAAGACACTTCCTGGGATGTGGTGATTCGGGGGCTGTTTAGACTGACCCATGTCCTCCTTCCACAAATAGGGTGGAAGTGACCCAGCAGAGCCATCACTGCCCCCAGCCCTAAGATTTACACCCCTGAAGCAGCCCCCTGCTTGGGCAGAGCAAGATGTGATGTGCAGGAACAGGAGCTCATCCTGGAGACAGCTCCTTCTCTCAACACTGCCCAATGGGGAATCCCAATCCCTCCCTGGGGTAGAAACAGCTTCTTGAGCTCTGTTTCCATCAGCCACTTAATGGTGGCACAATCACCACCAGGACTCCAGGTGTTTGTGCCCCACAGGTGGAAGATGAGCTGGAGGAATTACTGGAACCCACCACAGACACTACACCTGCTTGGATCCCTGGAAACAGGTCAGCCATGGGTGTTGGTGATGTTGGGAAGTGCTGTGACAACTGCTGGTGGTAGATGAAATGGTTTTGTATCTGCATGTCCTGGTGCCCTATAATTGTTAGGGTGGGCACAACAAATAGAGTGACATGATAAAATCTCTTCAGAAAGCTCAGAAAGATCTTTATTATGGCCACATGCTGTCTTTTATACAGTTTTTACAAACCTCAAGGGCAACTTCTAATTGGTTAATAGCTTCCTTGTTAATTATTCTATTGGTTAGTAAAAGGTGTTTTACTTGTCCATCACATCTATCTATTCTCGTATTGTTTACATATTTTCTTTACTGATTCTCATGGGACACATCCCTTGTTATTACAGGTACACTTATTTTTCACCCTCAGAATAGAATGTTTTGTTAAAGGAAATTCTCATCCTCAAAATATGGGAACTCACAAATTGCTTGTTAGCTGAACTCAGAAAGAAATGACAGGCTAGCTCTTAATTTAATGGAGCAGATTTTTCTTTTATAATTTTATAATAATCTCTCACAACATTGCCCACCCAGCTCCAGTCCCTGGCCGCGATTCCAAGCGGGAGCAAGGACAACATTGCCATGGAAGGGAAAAGTAAACACGGTGATTTTCTCTCTAGAGCACGTTCCCCTGCGAGCCTCTTCCCTCTTCAACACACAGAAATTCCTGAGGAAATGTCACCCTCTGGTGTCCGAAGTGAAGCGAGCAAGAAATGCTCCAAAAGCGGAAAATAAAGGCCCTCACATCACCGCAGCTGCACGATTCTCGAGTTTAGAGAATTGGTCTCCGGGCTGAGGGCTGGGATGGGGGAGCTGCCCCCAGAGCTCCTGCAGAGAGGCCTGTGCTCTGCTGCTGCTTTAAAAGCAATAATCAAGGGTCTCAACCCCACCTCACTCAGGATTCTACAGGCTGTGAAAGGTGAAAAGCAGAGGTTCCATGCATGCACGAGGCAAACGACGTGGATATTAAATAACCTTGCTTGCTGGCTTAGCTCTGAGAGACCTTCATGGCTCTCACTGTCACAGCTGGACACAAAAGGAAGAGCCTGACTCCAGGTAGAAGAAAATTCAGAAGGCTATTTTATTTTTCAGCCCCTTTTTATAACAAGAACCATATAATTGGTTAGAAGAGACAACACTTCTCTTCAATGGTTAAATAATAGAAACAACATCTGTGGGAGAATTATTATGAGAAACCTAGAAGTGTTTATGAAAAATAAAAGAATTATTTACTTTTCACTGTCCTTGAAAGGAGTCCTTCTCTCACAGAAGAATCAGCCACTAATCAGGCTGAAAATTTCACAAACTCAGAAAATCAGACCCAGATCTCACCTGTTCCTGCCAGCCTGCCCAGCTAGAATCACTCATCAGAGAGGGATCAGTGCAGAACAATTCAATATTCATAAATATTCAGAGCCAATGCTCTGCTACAAAGAGCTAAAATTTACCAAAATCTGCCAGCTCGGTGTGCCACCCACCCGGGACATTTCTGGGCTCTGCCTGCAAGAACCTGCTGCACTCTGTGCTCCCAGAGCTGTGGGGTGGGAGCTGAGGAGGGGGATTTGCCCAGGTGCAGTGCTGTGAGCTAAACAGGGCTTTCACTTTTAATTGAGATGATAATCTGCCACTCAGATCCCACTTCAGACACCAGCTGTCACTACCAACCACAATTTCGTTTTCTTTCTCATGCTTACTTCATCCTTGGCAAAAAAACCCCAAGCAAACAAACAAACAAACAAAACAAAAAACAAAAACCAAACAACCCCCCAGCAAAACAAACAAAAAAGCACAAAAAAAAAAAGTTTTTAAAAAATCTGCAAACGTGAGTTGAGTGAGGCAAATCAGTTTTCCATAGTGAAAGTTTTTTCTGTTCTGCTTTCTCCTGAGCAGGCCCAGGGCAATTTCTGCTGGGCTATGCAGAGGTGGCCTCTCTCCAGCAGCAACTGCACACACTGCAGTAACCCTGGGCTGAGGGGGTTTTTTGGTTTTTTTTTCTTTGTTTTTGTTTCTGGTTGTTTTTTTTTTTTAATTTTTTTTTAATTATTATTTGTTTTTTGGGATTTTTTTGCAATTTGTTTGTTTGGTTTGGAGTTTTTTGTTTGTTTTGTTTTTTGGGTTTTTTTTTTTTTGATTTTTTTTT
>VZUI01054707.1:0-14572 GCA_013401135.1 Cettia cetti
ATCTATCTATCTATCTATCTATCTATCTATCTATCTATCTATCTATCTATCTATCTATCTATCTATCTATCTATCTATATGTACACACACAGAGCCTGCCACACACATGCATACAGCCTGCCAGTACACATGGCATTTGCAGGCAGCCTGAGCTCTGCTTACAAGCTCAGTGTGGATGCATAATGCTGGGTCTTGGGAATGCTTTAAATGACAAGCAGTTTTCAAAATCCCCATGTGGAGCAGCAGTAGACAGTCCTTGTCTGCTAGGTCTGCACACTAACCTCAACAGTGCATGGTGAGAATTCAGAAAGGGATCTAATGGAATCACTAAGATGAATCATAGAATTTTCAAGGTTAGAAGAGACCTTCAAGATCACCCAGTACAGCCATCAACCCAGCACTATCACTGTTATCCCTAAACCACTAAACCACATCACCCAAACCACATCACCCAGTGCCAGATGCAAATGCCTCTTGACCACCGCAAGAACTGGTAACTCTACCACCTCTCTGGGCAAACTGTTCTGATGTCTGACCGCTCTAATAGTGAAAAAAAGCTTTTCAATATCTAATTTGCATTGTCCCTGTCTTAGCTTACAGTCATAAGTTACCTTGTTAGGTAAAAACAAAAGCCAAAAACCAAAAAAACCCACCCTAAAAGCAAAGCATTTTAAAATGTGTTTTAAAATGTTGAAAGATGTTGATGTTGGAATGTGATGATTCACCTTTCTAAAGCAGTCTATTATTTGGAATATTTTTGCAGAGTGTGTAAGAGACATGACATCAACAGATTCTCCTATAGTTAATCTCTACATGTCAAATGAAAGCAACAAAATTAGTATTACCCATGTGAATTTAAAATACTACAAATGCTATATCATTTTCCCCTTCCTTCTTCCACGACAAAAGGACACTTTGAGCATTTTATACAATGACAGTTTCATGACAAGATACTGAAAGGCAGGAGATTAAGGAATTCAGTTGTCATCAGATGTTTAAATTTCCCAAAAGACTTACTTTCCAAACATAAATATACAAATACGTATTTATGTATCTATTAATATAGATATGGATATACCTGTAGATAGCTATAGATATAACAATATAAATATACTGGATCAATAGAATCATACAATCATAGAAACATGAAATGGGTTGGTTGGAAGGAACATTAAAAATCAAACTTTCCTGCCATAAGCAGGGAATCTTCCACTAGACCAGGTTACTCTGAGCCCCATCCAGCCTGGTCTTGGTCTTTATTCTTAGTCCTGGGCCTGTTTTAGTCTTTAATGGTTCATAAATATTCAGAGCATATTGCTGGTTCAGCAAGCAATTGAAAGGTCAAATAACTTCAAGAAGGTGATTCATATGTTTTAATGTAAGTTCAAACTGAAACTGAGGTCCAAGTAGGATCAGCTACAAGAACACAGATCCCTGTAAACACTTTCTTCCTTTCAGCTCAGTCTAAACCCCTGCAAGCATCTACAAACAGGCATCCTGCTTGCAATTTCTACTACTCCACGTGATTGGAATTGTAAAATTAATGTCCTCCACCGCTTAACTCACTGGTGTAGCTCTCACTACAAAAAGTGAGACTCAGTCTGGATTTTTTCATTAGTAAGAGATGCATAAGCAGAGAAATAAGCACTGTAGAGCAACAAAACTGTTCTAAAACCACACAGCAGCATTGCCCAGCCTTACACAGTACAACAGGTTCCTTTTCCAGGTGGCCTTTTTCTACATTCAAAATGCATGCAGCTATTATTAGCATGCAGATATATAAACTGTGTAATGTTTCCACAGCCTCTGAGGATCTCAGAGAAAACTTTTCAGAGAGAATGTGAAGAGGAAGGATATACCAGGAATTTGAGCAATACCTTTGTCACCTTAGCAATCTTGTAAGACAGGTAGTAGCCTCTAAAGAGCAATCCAGCATTACACCACAAGTTGATGTTGAAATATTTTGTCAAAATGATTCAGGTCATCATTAGACCAGGCAGTGGATTATTGGAAAGTTCTTAAGAAATGGGAACTAAAAATATGAAAAGCAATTATCCATTGCTTCTGAATCACAGAAAGGTTGAGGATGAAAGAGACCTCTCGAGATCATCTGACCCAACCCTTTGCTCAAGAAGGGCTTCCTAGTTGTCCAGGACCATGTCCAGACAGCTTCTAAGTATCTTTAAAGAACAACTATCCTTTAAGGAAGGAGATACCACAACTTCTCTGGGCAACCTGTGCCAGTGCTCAGCTACCCTCACGGTAAAAATGTGTTTCCTGGTGTTGATATGTACCTCCTTGGGCTTCACTTTGCATCCATTTCCTCTGGTTCTGTCACTGAGCACCACTGAGGAGAGCTTGGCTTCATCCTCTTTGCACGCTTCCTTTATGTACTTGTGCACACTGATCAGATTCCCCTCTAAGCCTTCTGTCCTCCAGACAGTTCTGTCTCTCTCAGTCTTTTCTCATATGAAAGATGCTTCAGTCCTTTAATCATTTCAGTGGTCCTTAACTGAACTCTTAGTGTTACATCCATGTCTCTCTTGTACTGGGGAGCCTAGAATGACCCAGCACTCCAGCTGTGGTCTAACCAGTGCTGAGTAGGAAGGAAGGAAGTGAATGCCTTCCTCAACCTGCTGGCAGCTAAAGCAGCCTGCTAAAGCAGCCCAGGGCATCAATAGTCCCTTTGGTTTCAGGCCACATTGCTAGCTCATGCCCAGCTTGTGGTCCATGAAGACCTACAGGTCCTATGCTGCAAATCTGGTTTCCAGCTGAATGGCCCCTAATACAATATTGGTGTGTGGGATTATTCCCTACACACAGGACTCCCCACTTCCTCTTGTTGAACTTCATTAGGTTCCTGTCAGACCATTTCTCCAGCATGTCAAAGTCCACCTGAGTGGCAGTACAACCCCCTGGTATGCCAGCCACTCTCCCACATCTGTATCATCAGTAAAGTTGCTGAGGGTACACCCTGCCCCATCATTCATAACATCATTGAAGATGTTGAACAGAGTTGGATCTAGTACTGACCACTGGGGTACACTGTTAGTTGCTGGTCTCCAGTCAGACTCTGCACCACTGACCACCACCCTCTGGGTCTGGCCATTCAGCCAGTTTTCAACCCACCTCAGTAAGTACTTACAGAAGCTTTTGACATCTTGTAGCAAGCTCAACTCCAGGTAGGCTCTGACTTCCCTAACCAAGTCTCTGCATCCTCAGGCTGTCTCTATACTCCTCTCATGCTACCTGTCCCTGCTTCCACCGTCTGTATACTCTCTTTTTTATGTTTGAGTTTTACCAGGAGTTCCTCGCTCAACGACACAGGCCTCTTGGGATCTTTGCCTGACTTTCTGCATGCTGGCATGGACTTGAGAGGAGGTGATCCTTGAATATTATGCAGGTTTCTTGGACCCCCTCCTCTCTCCAGAGACCTGTATTGTGCATGGGACTTTTCTAAGCAGACCTCTCAATAAGCGATAGTCCGTTCTCCTGAAGTCTAGGGCTGTGAACTTGCTTTTTGCCCTGCTCCCTCTTCTCAGGATCTGAACTCCACCTCATGGTCACAACAACCAAGGCTCACTTCAATCACCCCATGAGACCTTCTTCATTTGTGTTTTAGAGCTCAAATGAGAGGCTTCTCATCGACTCTTTCACTTGTATCAAGAAGTTCTCATTAATGCTGCTGGATTGCTTATGCCTTGCAACATTGCCCCTCAAGGAGAATATCAAGGTAGTTGAAGTCCCCATTAAGGATTAGGGTCTGCAAACATCAGGCTGCTTCTGGCTGTTCCTATAGGGCCTCATCTGCTTGTTGTTCCAGGTGAGGCAGGCCATAGTAGATCCCTACCACTAAGTCACCACTATTGGTCTGCTCCTCAGTCCTTACCCTTAAGTTCTTTTCATTCAGCCTCAGGCAGAGCTCCATGCGCTCCAGTTGCTCCCTCCTTGTCTTCCTGGCCAGCCCTTCCTAAAGAGCCTGTATCCCTCCACAGCAGCACTCAGTCCATTCACCACATCTCTGGGATCCTGAGGAGATCCTACCTCTGCAGCTGCACACAGATCTCCAGTTCCTCATGTTTATGTCCCACGTTGTGTTCCCTGGTGTGCAGGCTCTTCAGAGAAACTTCCTCACCCACATGCAAGTGCTTGAGGTGACCCCAGCTGAGCCCTGTTTTATTCATGTTGTGTTCCTCGTGGTTCACATCATCCCAGGCGCTTTGCTTGGCAGCCCCTGCATCGCTCCCTCAGAGCTGTGGTAACTCTCCCCCTCCCTCAGGGCTCCTGGTTTAAAGCCCTATTTACCAGGTCAGCTACCCTGCAGCAAAGACATGTGTGCAAAGACACCAGTCTGCACCTGATGTCCCACTGATCTGCTTTTTGTGAGGCTGACACTGAAGATTTTCTTCCAGAGGAACCTCTACTGTGAACCAGGAGAATTTGCAGAGCCAAGCAACTATATTCATGGCTCTATGAATCCCTAAAAAGTGAAGAGATCTGTAAATGGGTTTCACTGCTTTATTCCTCCTTCCTCTGTGGAAGAAAATCTCTTCATGAAAAACAGACAAGAAGGAGTTAAGGTCTATTCCTATGGAACACATTAAGTTTAGAAATCTAAAAACACATGAAACTTTGAGGATATACATCCATATATGCAATATGTAATTCAGTAAACATGGTAAGAACTAGCTCAGTATTTAATTATGAGCTGTGGTTTAGGGGTTTTTCCCTTCCTGATTTGAAATAGAAACAGAAAAAAGGTTAGTAAGCACAGCCAGTGAGATGAAAGGAATAAATGAAAGGAGGAAGTAGAAGACAATCCCATCCCATCACTGCCTATTGTCAACTGCCTAATTTTTTGCATAAAGTGTAGTTGCTTTTAAAACCTCCTGTGCCTGAGGTGGAGGACAAGCAGCTGCCCCAACTTTTATAAATAACATTTTACAAATTGTACCCATTAAAGATAGTTATTTCAATCTTTGCAGAATGAACCATTTATTTAATTAAAAAAAAAAAAAACAAAAAACAACAAACACCCTATCATGATAGTAACAAAAACTTGACTGAATTTGCCAGTCAAAAAGTACATACACAACAATCTTATACTTCTGTTTGCTTGGTCAATTGAGTTAGCCTATTTGCTCACAGAGTATGAAATTTTTCAAAGTCATCCAATGAACAGTGATGACATTAACATTTGAGAGATGTTATCACCTGGACTCAAGCCTTCCTTCAAAAAACTGGGAATTATGAAACAGCAGCAACAGCAATCACTGCAGGGTCTGATAGAAGAAAGAGGAGATGACATCATATCCCTAGCTAGAGACACTGGAAAGAAGAAATAAATTTCTAACAGAAACACAGCTACATCTTATTTTGTTTCAGCATTAAGGGTCTAAATGAACATCACCATTCAATTGTATTCTGGGCATGAGCCCAAACTCATCTTTACAGCAGTTGATTTTGAAACATTACAGTCAATCACATCTTCTCAATTTGTTCTTGCAGGCTTTCCCTATCCTTCTGGTTTCCATTTCTTGTTTGGAAGCCTTGAGTAATTCACCCTGGCAACACAACCAACCTAAATCAGTTTTTTTCTCTGAATTATACTGAAACTGTGATCTTGCTTAGTTTGTTGTTTTCTTCCTCTGCCTTTCCCATAATTTTCCCTTTAAGGATCTAATAAAGCTGATTGAAGGCATAAGCACAATATTCCCTTTCTTCTGTTGCTGTCAAATCCAAGGCATTTACCCACATTGTTTTATAATGAAACAAAAAACTTCTTAGGTCCAATTCTGCTTTCATTACCTCTGCATTATCCCAAGTATAAATAAAAGACCTGGCTTTCATGACTGCATCAGTTACATGAAACAAATGCACAACTTTCAGATTTTACAAAATGTTTTATTTAAACAAAGGGAAAGAATTTTGAAGATGTGATTGGTAAAAAAGTGGGTATTGTTCAAAAAGAGGAAGAAAATATGTCTAAATATAATTAAATTTGCTTAAAATTTCATATATATCAGGAAAAAGGTACCTTTCAATTTCATGTTATGTAGCATGTTGTGAATTTCTTACTAACAGAAAATAAATAATTGGACATAGGGCAATATTACTTTAACATAACTATAGTGTGAAGTGATCTTTGTGTTGACCTAGCTGGATATTTAAAAGATTTTAAATTCCCAGAAGTTTCAGAAAAACAAGCAAGTGCTTAGTGAAGGCAGGCCCAAATTAGTACCTACTGCTGCGAAGAGGGGGCTAATATTTAGCCATTTATTTTGAGAGCTACAAGCCACTAACCAGTTCACACACGTAGTGCACCCTCAATGCCAGCATTTACAACCATTTGCCCAGCTGAGGAGATATGCTACAGGGAAGGCTGAGTGTCATTCTGGGACAACTGGCACAGAGTTCAGCATACTTGAGGAGATTTAAAGGTTGGAGACATTCACAGAAAATCAGGCTTGGACACTCTGTTGCTCTCCAAAAAGAATTTTTTTTTTTCTTATGAAGTATGTTATGTATATTATCCTACTGCAAATGTTATATACACATCTCTACAGGAACCCTACATAAACCTATCAATGACACAGTAAGCTAAGCTGGCTTCTGAATTTCTGTTATGCAACTATATTTCTTTATTTTTTCTGTCTGCTATACAGATATCTCCCATTTTAGACACTGGGACTAAATACTAGGTTGTTATTTTCATAGCATATCTTATTTTTTTTAAATGAAGCTTTCATTGCAACACCTGGGAATTAAGGAAAAACATAAATATTTTTTGCAGCAAGTAAAACAGAATTATATGTTGCCCTGTGCCTGTAGTAACACTGTTACACTACATGCTAAAAGAAGACCAAGCCTCCAGCTATAGGAATACTAGAAGCAGACCAATTAATGAAAGAAATCTGTCAAATAAGTTAGGACAACACGCTGTATGAAAAGTGACTGGTTAAAAAGGAAGCGGCTGTCGGTGAAAGCTATTAAGATGCTTCAGGAAAGTACTAACAGTGGAGAAGCTGGCTCAGAAGCAATGAGACTGGCCAAGAAATGGATTAATAATCAGCATCAAACCCCCCTCACTTATTCAAAATGACAGTCATCACTGTATTTACTGCATGTGGGTCAGATTATGAAGTTATTATGATCCATCATCCATGTGACTGTTATTCTTACTGAGAAATGAGTCTTCCATGAGTTTTAATCACATCTCAATCTCTTGGTCAAAACACTTGCTAATTTTTTGGCTTTCTAAACTGCACTCTGAATTTATATGAGTTACAGGATGCACCTAAATATAAATCCCTCAAGAAACTGAAAGATGAAACTTTTTCTTTCCTTGCTTGTGTCTGTGGCAGTAAAAAGTGAGAGTTAAAAAAGGAATATTTGTTAAATATTTTATACTTTTTTGCTTTTATATATTTCTCACATGCTTTCTGTGTTTTGCTATATACAAAAAAATAAGAAAAAATAATCTAGGAAAGTAAAGGTGTAGCCTTGCATTGTAACACACAACATAGCCTCAACAGTTTCCCATGGGTGTAAAAAGGAGACCTTGATCTGGATTTTTGTCCCCAGGATGATTAGAAATTATTTACTTAAGTGGTACTGTGTACTGCTTGTCTAATAGATCAATATGAGCTAAATTATATCGGATTTTTAAAAATGTAGATAGGCTCACACCTCTGCCCCTTACTCTGCAAGTGCTGAGGGCCTGTGAAGCTGGGCTGGCACTGCCTCCAGGGAGTAATGGGGCTGTCTGGGAGCATGGTGGGAGCTGGCAGGCAGCGAGGCAGGACTTTTCCAGCTGCAGCACCTCTGCTGCTCCCCTGCTGCCAGCCCGGCAAAGTGCTTGCTCTGAAGGGCTCCTGCCACAGCTGCCTCTGCCTTCCGAGCACTTTCCTTCTGGTCTGGCCCCAACACCAGTGAACCAAGTACCAGTTTGGTCCGTGCTTCTCAGAAGCCTTTACCTGGTCTCTTTGAAATATTTCCTGTTGAAATCAGTGTAAATGGCAGCGTTATTATCACTGGCAGCTGGTTTAGGCTCTTACAAAATTACCAGCATGTAATCACTAGCTGGGCTGTAGAATTGGTCTACATGTCTCATTTCTTACAACTGGCAGCATTTCTTCCCCCAAAGACTTTCCCTCTAGCTGCCCCTTTGTTTGCAAGAGGAACAAGCTACAGACATGCCAAAACAGCTTTGCCTAGAGCTTCTGAAACAGAAAAATTCTTCATTGCGTTTTGGATTGTCAGGATTGGCAGAATGTTTCATTTGTTCAGAAGGAGTTTTAGTTGTTCAAACACTAGAAGAGAATTTATGGGTTATTTTCCCCTTTTGCCAACAGTACTGCTGTAACTGGTACTACAGGAAGCAGTCACTGTTTTGAAGTAGCTCCACACCTATGTCTATTGAAGCTAAAGAATGCAAGAAAATGATTTTTAGTTCTGATACCAGAGGGAAAAACATAGATGTTTTGGGAGATGTGCTTAGAAATCTTTATCTGACAATAAAAAGTGAAAATCACAGAGAGGATAATTAGATGTGTTTTCTGGAAAAGATTGACAGCATTTCTCTGTTAAAATGATGCTGTGATTCATTAAATGAAAAGTCATGAGATGAGCAAAATATCTGTGCTTGCCCTGGGAATGTGTTCTACTTAAATTGGTTGTGACTTCATAAAAATACAACATTAAGTTGTTTTAATTCCAGCAGAAAAAAAGTGGCTCAGGAAGGAAATTTTTGATTGCAAATTAATGTTAGCCTTCATTGGAATAAGTTATACTCTTCAATATCCACATGCACAATCCCTAGGGAGTTATATGACACCATGTATTCTTTCCCATCTGCTAGTTAAATATGAGATTCAAGAGGCTTTCAGTGTCATTATATAGATTAGTGACTCTCCCAGAGGAATCTAGGTTCATGATACAGTGAATAACTGACAATGAGATTCTGAAGACCAACATTCAGAGATCATTTTGTGCTTGTATGAGTTTTGCACCTGCAATTATTTGTGCTCGTAATTTAGGTTACTTAGATGTTTTTAACTTACAGATGCAATCAGTGATGTAGATACTTAAACTGAACTGAACTGCAGGCAACCATAACTGCAGGTGCAAAATTTTGTCTGCAATTATTTGAATTCATAAACATCCATCTCCCAAAGTCTAAAGTAAAACTAGGCCAGCAGTGGTTTTATATAGTATATTTAACAAACTAAAAAATCATGCATAATTTCCCCAATTTTCAAACAAGCTCACAACTACTTCTCTAGCATTAAAAAGAATAGGACACCATTATATATATACAAACATGAACTAAACAATTTGGTTTTATCTTTTAACATCTTGACCTTTGGGGTTTTTTTCTTACTCCCTTTTTGGTACCTGTAGCAGGAAAATAAGGAAAGATCCCTGATTTTGTAAGAGCAATACTGTTGATAGTTGCACCATTAGAGAGCAAAAGTGCCATATGCACTAAGATGAAAGTGTGCAGAATTTGTAGCACTCTTCAGGCAGTGAACAGCACCATGAACTATACACATACTGACACTTAAATTTCCACCTGGCAGGCAGTTGTGGCATCTAGATATACCACAGGGGTGAAAGGCATTACTACACAGATGTGTGAGGAAGCTTATGTGAATGGCAACTACCTGCCTAAAGACAACAAATATCTGGTTTTGTCATGAAATATGGATACTCTTACATGAAAGTTATCATTAAAGTTTTAAGTACTTGGGAGCAAGAAAATAATTCCTTGAAAAGCACAAATTCCTTGCAGTTACAGTTACTGTCCCTAGGTACAGAGGCAGTGTCACAGACCTTTTCCTTCACCTTTGCAGGGCCATTGTGCAGGGTGACACAGTGTGGGCACAGGTGTGAAACCCAGCTCCAGCTCCTTGTTCCAGACAGCCCAGGCTACACTGCTTAAGAAAACTCTGTCATCAGAAGATCTGCATTACACACTGACAGTCATGGATGCAGGAGCAATGCCCAAAAGGATACCTCCTACTCCTCATGCACCTAAAAATCCTAAAAGTACCGTATGAGTTAATATATTTTCTTCAGTATTACTCTCAACTAAGAACAATAAGAGTTGAAAGTTAATACAAACTCAAATTATTTTTTTATCACAACACATTTTAAACATGAAAGGTCCCTTTCCAGTCAAGATGCAGCAATGTTTTCAAACAGATTCTACCTTCAGTACTATGATAGTCCACACCATGATAACATTTTCCTTGTCCTTCTTGCACAATTTGCAACATAAAGCACTATGATGTCATGTGATTACTTTGTAAGGTGACTAACCTTGACTCTGAGGTTCTCTAAGACAAAACAGACCAGAAAGGTAAGGTTTAAATGACTGAGAAATTAAGAAGATTTACCAAAGACTTACCAAAGTATTCCAAACAAATTTTGATTGTTAAAACTATTAGAAACAGATTTTTCAAGTATTTGAATCAGGGATATACCTTTATGATGAAAATCCTGCTACAAGATTGTGCTGCAGAGTTATGTAAATAATTTTTGAGACCAAATCAACAGGAAAGACAGATGTGCAAAGAATAGTGTAGAAGTTGCTGTCCTAAATATTATTAATTGCTAATCATCCCAATCGTTATTCTTATTGCTTTTTATTCTTCAGTGATCTACTCTTGTTTTATGTAGTCTTGTCTTACCTGCCAACGATGTCCTCACGTGCATAGACATCTGTAAAGAAACCTGACAGGGTTTTCTTAAAAAGTAATGGAGTCTGTTTCTTGGTGATGTGGCAGTTTGTATTGGATTATTTATTTTTTAAAAAAGCTTGCAATGTGTTCTTTGAGCAGCAGACCTGCCTCAGCAGGTTTAACCTGAACATCTCATTTGAAATGTTTTCTTTTTCTCAATATACTCTTCTGATCCAGCACTCTTCACAACTTGAATTCTTCTGCAGAAAAGAAATTTTACCACTTGGGCATTGAATAAACAAAAAAAATGAACCCTCCCTCCTAAGTTACTTTTAAAAGCATAAAAGGTATTTTACTTTGAAAAAATGAACAAATCGTTTCATATAGCAATCCAAGTAAATAAAACGTGCTATTTTACAGTCTTACAGCATGACTGTTTCTCTGTTTCAAAACTTTCTGCATTTTGTGGCTTAAAATAAAAGTACCTTTATAACCACCAACATGTCAAAAAGAAATTAATTTTTGACCAAATTTGCTTTTCTTCTTGATCTCTAATTTTCTCAGAGTTTCCAGAAAAGAATCTTTTTTCCTTTGTAACTCACAAACATGCCATTAGGCTTGCTTGGTAACCAGCTCTGTGCTGGATCTAGAATTCAGACAGATTACACCTCTACAGCAGCATTGTTTGCCACGATCTCACATCTGAGTGTCATTGATATTTGCAATTATACTACTTCCCTCTTCACCATCATCAGATGGCATTATGAAGTTGATATAAACAGCACCAGAACAAGACTCACTGATTGCCTGATATTCTACAGAGTTGATGTAGGGACATGTGAAGACCTTACCTAATGGACAGTACAGCCAGCAAGGACATAAGAACCTATCTATGTTTTCTTAACTGAAGTAACAGACTGCTTCCTTGCAATCAGCTGTAGAAGACAAGAAAGTCGGTGCTACAAGCAGTTTTGCAAGATGAGGGTGGGCAGAGAGCTCCAAATGCAATGATTTGGGAATAAATTGTAGCAGGTCTTGAAGGAACACGTGCTAAAGTAGTTTGGAGTGCCTGACATCTATGCAATGTTCAAAAAAAAAGCATCCAGCTTGATCAGCATTGATACACAACACAGTAGGTTCTTTTACGAGTTCTGTTTTGCTATAAGGTAAAAATGTTGAAAAGTCCACTAGTGTCAGTGAGCTTTTAATAAAATGTGTGTCTATAGTTCAAAAAGAACTACACAGTTTATTATTTTGTACTGAAACTATGTAAAACTGGCAACACAGCAAAAAACTCTGCAAAACTCAGCAGTCTTGTCAACAGCCTTGAGTTCTCCTTTTGGATTACAAAAATTATGACAAGGATATCAACTGAGGCCAGTTGAAGATCATCTAAAAAGCTGCATAAATAAAAAAAATTGGAGAACTCATAAATACCTAAGCAGTAGTATTTCTGAAAGCTGTAGTTTATCTTTAATTTTATTCTGTAATGATGCATTGGTTGGTTTATGATGAGTTTTTCCTCCAGGGAAGAACATATGTTTTAGTAAACAAATTTTTACCCCTTCTCATGTGATAGTGAGTAACAGAGCTATGGACAACTCTCCAGTGATTCACCTCTTACTGCAGTCAGAGTAGCCCTCTTTATTTTAATAGCATTTATACCACATATTTTGCAAAAATGTTTTAAGAGACTTTGGAGCACATAATTTCCCCTTTGCTTTCTAAGACTGTACATCCCTTAATTTTTTTCTCTAAGTATCCAAGACCTTTTTGTACCTGTGGTTCTCCCTTTATATTTTTCTGCTTTTTTATCTATGAAGGCTATAACTCCAGTTCCAAGTTAAAAATCTTGTTACTATTTGTTTTCCAGAGACAGAACAGAGCAGTGTAGTGCTATATCCAGACGTTAAGCAAAAAAAGTCTAACTATGAATCTAACTTATGAATACTGACGTATGTCTATTGTCCTGTACAGATCCACTCCACGAGCAAACTCAACCAGCCTTTCATGAATTCTACATTTTGATTCAGGGTTTGTAACAGAAATTTTTTTTTGTTTAGAGACACCTAAAAATGGCTGAATTATGTTCTGAAAATGAATGTCTAAAACTTCCATTTGGTGATATAAAAAAATCATAAATAATCAATAGAGTGGAAAGAGAAATGAAATGCTTTCCATCATCTTCAGGGTCTATCCTACATGAACCCCTTAGAAACCACAAAGCAGTGCCTCATAATGTAATGAATACTTGTACTTTGTAGGAGAAGTACTTTTACCATGCATACAGAGACAGAATGAGGCAGTGCATGGAGCCCTGGTACTGCAGCTCGAGTCTGCTACCATTTGAGCTAAAGCAGAACTACATTAGCTGGCACTAATAGCAGTTCATTTATCCTGGCAGCAGGCAAGCTGTTGTAAGGCAGTAGCACAGCACACACACAGCCACAATCACTTTTCAAGCAAAAATGAGTAGAAAAAGGAGCTAAGGAGAAAAATGCAACTTTGTATTAAATTTATTGTATATACCTGTCTAATTAATTAATTTTCAAAGTTATTTAAGCCACTGAGAATGCAGCTTTCCTATGAGATATTATATCCAAGTGGCACAATATCACAGCAAACCAAGCACATAGAATCATCTTAGAGATGACAAATAATAAAGTACTACTTTAGATTTTCAGTTTATTCACTTGGTATTTGTTTGTGATGATGTGGTAAAAAAAATGCTTTGGATTTCATTTTTAACCATTTTACTGGACATCTGGTGTTTGCTTCTTAAAGTTTCACTATTACCAGGGTCACTGTAATTCTATAGCACATCTGGGCCAAATTCCCTGGCAGTTTTTAGTGAATTCTGTGGCAGTGGAAACATCTGTTACTGTGCACAGTTCCACACACAGAGAATTGTGAGGAGCTGCAAAATTTTCTTGGACGTTTTGCATTTTGGTGTCCAGGAAATTACCCACTGGTAATGGATGATCTTTCAGTTTTTTGGTTTTTTTTTTTTTTTTTTTTTTTTTTTTTTCTGTGGGATATGTCCAAATCAAGTAAAACCACATAGATTCTAATCACTAACATTTTATTTTCATCAGTTATTAAAGAAAACAGTGGTGCCTCAGTCTTCATGTTTTCAGAAGTACACACAGTCTTTGGAAACATTTTCTTGGAAGTGGGTGAACTGATGCAATGTGAAACTGGCCTAGTCACTGAAAATGTTGAGCACTGCAAACAAAGCCTAGGCCTGAAGAGTTGAAAAGAAGTTTAGCAAAACTTTGTCTTGCAACAAAGGACCAGGCACAGTATAGCATTAATTCCTATCTTTTAAGATAAAAATAGAGATTAAAAAAGTGAAGTAGTACCATACATCTGTCATTTGTGCATAATCAGCTTTTGTGTTAAAAATATTTAACATTTATTTACAGTATAATCAAAGTTTCAGTTATTTTTTTAAAAAGATAGAATAAAAATATTACTTGTTAAAGTGAAAGGTCTGTAAGAATGAATGAATGTTCTGGAAGAAATAGTTTCTTGCTCCCCAGATCCTGAAATACTTGTGCCAACTGGTTAGGATAAAATCAGTATGTTACAATTGCCTGAACTTGATCCAAAAGTTTGCTTGCAAAACAAAAACCCCCAACCAACCAAAAAAGAAAATCCTAATACCAGGTTTCTTTCCAGTAGTGTAACACATCACTGATTCACCAGAGGAGTAAACTCTATTTGTTTTGTTACTTGCTGAGTGACTGAGCAGTTTGTGTTGTATGTGCTTGGACTGGCAAAGTAAAATACCATCAACATCTCAGCCTAATTACTAATCTGAATTAAGTGCTAAATTCTTAAGAATTATAGTGGAAGGAAGGAAGGGAGGAAGGGAGGAAGGGAGG
>VZUI01054710.1:0-15379 GCA_013401135.1 Cettia cetti
TCAGGGTGGGCACAGCAGGAATTTCCCCATGGAAAGGGAGCTCAGGCCTTGGCAGTGCCCAGGGGAGGCTCAGGGTGTGCAGCAGCAGGAACTTCCCCATGGGAAGGGTTGAAAAGCTCTGGAATGGGCTGCCCAGGGTGTGGTGGAGTTCTCATGCCTGGAAGTGTTCCAAAACCGTGTGGCTGTGGCAGCTGGGGCCGTGCTTTGGTGGGGACCATGGTGGTGGTGCCATGTTGACAATTGGGCTTGAACTTGAAGGCCTTTCTCAACCATAATGATTCCGTGATTCTGTTTAAGTATCCATTAATTTCCATGCCATTATGGGGTTCCCTCCTTATTCTTCACCCTGGAATAAAACACATGGACTTGCACCAAAACACAAAAGCCACCACAAGGCCCAAGACCTGCAGGGACTGTGAGCAGCCTGAGGAAGATCCTTGGAGCCTTCATCTCTGTATTACAACAATGTCACCGCAGCAGGATGAGGGACAGGGAGTGACAAAGTCCTACAAAGTGCTGCTTCCCAGCTGGACAATGGCTGACACGATTCCCCTTCCCCTCTTTGTGCTGCAGGTCTGGAGAGAGTTCAGCTTCAAACCCTCCCTACAACCCAGCACAATGGGACGCAGACATTCCCGTTCCATGGAAAAAAAAAGAAAAAAAAAAGAAAAAAAAAAGGGGGGGCTGTGCCATTGACAGCCCCGGCGCCCTTTGAAAGCAGAACAAAGCTCCCAGCACTCCCTGACAGCCCTGAGCCACCGGGGGCTTTGTGGGCAGCAACGAGAACAGTTTTATGGACTTGTAAAGGGGAAAAAAATGATCTGCTGGAAATGAGTCTCTTGCAGTAAGTGCTGGGAATAATGAGCAGCTGCAGCGCTGCCTGCGGAAGGTGAGGCTGAGGAAATGCAGCCCTAATGTGCACGGGAAGCAGGGACGGGGCAGGCTCCAGGAGGTTTATTGGACATGATGGAAACATTCTGTTGTCAAAGGGAACATTTTTTAAAAAAAAAGACAGGTTTAGGTAGGATGTGTTATTTAAGCACATATTTATCTATCAGAAAGCAAACAGCTGCAGGTTGGAGGGGAGGGTGATCAACCATGCCCCTGGAGCTTCCACCAGATGCTTTGGGGCTGACAAATGAGGGTGTGAGCTTTGAGGGATGTTCTTCCCCCTTTTGGCGGGGTATCAGTACAAAAGGGAAATAATGAAGTGCATGTCTGTGTGTGTGCATCCTTCCAGATGTTCTTCCTCAGGGCTCTGCTGTGACTCCGTGACACAAACGACAGCTGGAATCGGCGTGTGCAGACTTCTTGTGCTGGAGGATTGACACTCATGAAATCGTGGAATAACCTGAGCTGGGAGGGATCCACAGGGATCATTGATCCAGCTTCTGGGCCTGCAGAGACACCCCAAAATCCCAGCCTGAGCAGCCCTGGGAGCCCTGCACAGACACCCCAAAATCCCAGCCTGGGCAGCCCTGGGAGCCCTGCACAGACACCCCAAAATCCCAGCCTGGGCAGTCCTGGGAGCCCTGCACAGACACCCCAAAATCCCTGCACAGACACCCCAAAATCCCAGCCTGGCCATCCCTGGCAGCGCTGTCCAAAGGCTCCTGGAGCTCTGGCAGCCTCGGGGCCGTGCCCATTCCCTGGGGAGCCTGGGCAGTGCCAGCACCCTCTGGAGTGAGGGCCAGGCTCCAGGGAAAGGCTGGAGCTGTGCCAGGGGAGGTTTGGGTGCAGATCAGGAAAAGGTTCTTCCCCCAGAGGGGGTTTGGGCACTGAACAAGGGAATTCCTTTCCTGGGCTGAGCAGCACCAGCCCCAATGGATGAGGAATTCCTTTCCTGGGCTGAGCAGCATCACCCATCAATGGAAGAGGAATTCCATTTCTGGGCTGAGCAGCACCAGCCCCAATGGATGAGGAATTCCTTTCCTGGGCTGAGCAGCATCACCCATCAATGGATGAGGAATTCCATTCCTGGGCTGAGCAGCATCACCCATCAATGGATGAGGAATTCCTTTCCTGGCCTGAGCAGCATCAGCCCTCAGTGGGTGAGGAATTCCTTTGTTTTCCCAGCAGAGTTTGTGTTCCATGGGTCTGGAGCTGGGAGTGGGTTTGCTCCCGGGCTCAGGATGTGCTCCAGCCTCTCCAAGCTCTCTGCTGACTTTGAGCCATGGCCCTCAGGCAGCGCTGAGCCCAGAGCCTGCAGCCCCTGGCCCTGCCACCCCACCAGGCACCTTCCTGCCAATCTTCATCAGGAAAATGTTCTTCCCCCAGAGGGGGTTTGGGCACGGAAGAAGGGAATGGTCCTGGCGCCGAGGCTGCCGGAGCTCCAGGAGCTCGCAGGGATGGGATTTTGGGGTGTCTGTGGAGGGGCAGAAGCTGGATGATCCTCGTGGGTCCCTCGCAGCTCAGGGCATTCTGTGATGCTGCTCTCCAGCCTGACCCTGCCCTGCCCAGCTCCAGCCGTTCCCTGGGTGCTGCTCCTGTCACCGAGGGCAGGGACCGGAGCCGCCCCTCCCGAGTTTCCCGCAGTCTCCTCTCCAGCAGAGCAACCCCAGCGCTCTCAGCTGCTGCTCCGAGGCTCCTCCGCGCCCTTCCCAACCCTCGTGTCCCTCCTCTGGCTGCTCTCCAACTCCTTCAATCCTGTCACACTCCAATCCTCTTTTCCAGGGAGTGATCCACGCACCCCCAGCACTGCCAGGGCCACCTCTGGCCGTGTCCCCAAGTGCCACATCCCCCAGGGGTGGAGACTCCACCATGTCCCTATTTCATCTCCCTTGACATTTGGTAATTTATTTACATTCAAATTAATAATTTGACCCCTTGACCTTTGGTAATTTATTTATATTCAAATAAAGATGCAGCATCACTGAAGGAAACTGAGAATCACTTCTTGGAGCAGCCCCACCATTTCCCCAGGTAAATCAGAGGTGTTCACTAATTTACATAATGAACTTCGTGGCACCAGAGCCTGAGCACATCATCCAGCCCAGGGAACAGCAGGAATTCTTTGCCTTGGTGCAAGGAAGGGCTCTTGCATCCTGAACAGTAAAATTAGGAATTTTTTATGGAGGCTTTTCCCCCTGTGTGTTGCATTAATAGGAATTCTCTTCACTCTTGTCACAAGGAAACTCTGGCTATTGGTAACTCCCCCCTCAGAGCTGTTGGAGGAAGCTGAGAGAATTCCCTGTTCCTAAAAAAACCTTGCTGTCATTTAGTCCCAAACTGCTCTTTGTTTGGTCTCCTCAAGGAAAACCCATTTCTTTAAATTTGTCCCTAAAAGCAATTCTGCCTCTCCTGTTTTATTTTGGGTAAAGGTGAATTTCTTCTTATTTCCCCTGTCCTATGTCCATATTTTCAAATCCTGCAGAAGCCTTGGGAAGCTTAAACCTAATTTTGGAATTATTACCTTTGTTCCTTTAAAGGGCAACTTTTCAGGAAGCATTTAAGCAGCAATAAACTTCAGGAATTTTTCTTCTTGGTGAGTTATCTGTTGGTTTGTTCATTTTTAAACTCCCTTATCAGTATAAAAACCGATTTTTTTAATCACAGAACTTTCAAGAGTCGTTGGTTTCAGGGAAATTTGGTTCCCTTGTATAAAATCCTAAAAGTTCCAGCTTTTTCAAGTTGATTTTTTTGGGGGATAAAACACCTGGAAAGTGCTTTCCATGTCTGCTGCTGATGGATGGTATTGGCCAAAACACTGCCTAGAAACAACTCTGGGGCTGCCTCTATTTCAGGCTCTTTCCAGAGGTTGGGTGTTTTTCCTTTTTCCTCAACTTTTAAAAAGTCATGAGGAAAACGTGGGGAACTGGGATATTCAGCTGGCTAAAGATGGAAACTGAATCATCTGCTGACTTTCAAAACTGAGAAACAGAGGTGAAAATTGGGGAAAATTAAGGGAGTTGGATCCCAGCCTCCTGGAACTCGTCTGTAAATCCCATAAATTCCTGTTATAATATATTTAAATTACCTGAAAGTTTTTGGAAGTCTGTGGTTAAAGGAGGCTGTTCAGATTATTATTTTTTGAAACTTATTAATGTGAAATTTAGCCCTGCTGTTGTCCAGATCTGTGCCCGCTGCAGATGGAAGAGTTGGATCCCTCCAGGATTAATGATTCCATCCAACCCATGCAAACAGCTCGGGGTGGGGAACTGGCACCACAAACTTGGGTCAGAAAAAACTTCTCTGGGTTTTTCAATTCTCATTGAGGTTTTTTTGTTTAGCTTGGATCCCACCAGGGCTTAATTCTGTTAGAACCAGCAACAAAAACTGCCTTAAATCCTTAACTTTTATGGAACTGTGAAACTAGAACCACATAACTGAGCTTGTTTCCATATAAATATGGGAAATAGATGGATATTGTTCTCCAGATGCACAGGTAGAAGTGAAGGTTTGGGGCTTGCAGTGCTTTTAGTTCTGTTAATTCAGTTGATGTCTGTAGACTTCCTTTGATTTACACAGGAATTCTCCCCTGGGAGGGTGAGGAGGGGCTGGGATGGAATTCCCAGAAATGCTGTGGATTCCTGGAATTGTCCCAGTCCAGGTTGGAGCACCCTGGGACAGTGGGAGCTGTCCCTGCCCAGGGGGATGTAACTGGGAGAGCTTTAATGATGTCCTTCCCTCCTGAATCATTCCATGATTCTCTGATCATGGTGCATATTTGGACGCATTAAATTTCCATCCTGCAGATGTGATCCCTCTAAATCCCAGTGCTGGTGACTGGAAATGGTGTGAGCAGGAAAACCCAGCCCCAGCACCTTCCCCTCTCCTCTCCAATCCCTTTTTCCCAAACTCCAAGCTGCCTCGCTGCCTTCCTCTGTTCTTTGCCATGGAAACTGCTCTTGGCTTCCCAGAGCTGATTTTTAATATTGTTTATTAAATGCCACCCCCCCTGGAAAAGCTGTTTATCCCAAAGCTTGGGTGTTTCTTTGGGAATGCCACGGACATTTCCCTACAAACCCCGTGCTGAAACAGGCAGCTGGGTGAGGAAGGAGGGGATTGCTGTGTCCGTCCTCCCCAAACCCAAGTTGCTGTGAACAGCATGATGCAACTGAGCGCAGAATTGGAAATTCTGTGCCTAAAACTCTTCTATCCGTGCTGTCCAGCCCGGAATCCAGCAGCAGGGAGGGTTTGGGAGGGTTTGGAGCACAGCTGCAGTAGCTGAGCTCTTATCTTCAAAGGCAGATCTGACCCCACCGAGCTCAGCTCATTCCCACCAAAAGCTGCTTCCTGTTAATTTGTGTTCTTTTGATGTTGTCACATCCCACACTGACCCCAAACCTCCCAGCTGTCCCCCAGCTCCTTCACCTGGGTGTCCCTCTGTCCTTCTCAGACCCCCTTCCCACGTCTGGACCCCAGATTAACACTCTTCCATCTTTTATCCCACCAGCATCTTTCACAAATAAATCCAGAACTTGGGAACGAGGTTTCTACTCTTTTTTTCTGAATTCTTGCAGCCAGGGCTTGATCCAAACTCAAGGAAGAAAAAAAATGAGCAAAGAAACTGCAGCCCAAGCCCCCTAAACAACTCCAGAAAGAGCTTTTAGGTTTGAGGCACTAATGGAGATTGGCAGTTTAATGTAAGTGGAACAGAATTAATGGGAAGCCTTTCCAAAGGCTGAGATCCATGGAAACTTTTCCAAGTGCCACGTCCAGCAGCAGCCCCAGCAGAGCACAGGAAGCAGCAAATGTGTGGCTAGGAATGAGAACAACGTTTTGGAGCAACGCTTTTCCTGCTGGTGCCATGGGATCCAGGGATGGATCCATCAATCTTTCTCCCAGGGATGGATCTCAGCTCATGGAATCCAAAATTTCACTGAGATTTCTGCCGCCTCCTCCACGTGGCAACAGCTTGAACTGCTCCAGGGAAAATCCAGTGCTCTCTTCCCTACCCAGCAATGGGGAGAGGGAAGGAATTGCCCAGGTTGGACCTTCCTGGATGAAGATTTCACCTGGAGCCCTGGATTCCTGAGCCAGGCAAGGAAAGCTCCGCAAGGAAAACTTTGGCTGGAAAATACTCTGTGTCAATGAGGCAAAACACGACTAATTTGGTGCTCCTGAAGTTTTATTGTGCAATTCCAAGGAATTTCTCCTCCTCTGTAGCTAAAGCTGGCAAGTAAACAGTTCCTTATAGCTGCCTTTAGTTCATTTACTGTATAGATGGGAAATGTGTTTTTCAGGAAATAAACCCAAACCAGTCACCAGTCAAAAGTTATTCCCACCATTAGGAGCTCACAGGCTCTTGCAAGGAAATATGACCAGGACAGAAAAATGTGCAGTGCATTTTTGGAATATCAGGATTGTTCTTTTTTTTTCAGAACTCCCATGAAATTAAACAAGCCAGGTGAAATTTGGGGAGGATTATTGAAAATTCAAGGCCATTTTGAATCTGTGCTCTAAACCATTTAAGGGTTTTGCGATTCCTGCTTAAATCTGGAGCTGTCTGGGGGCAGCACAAGGAGCTGCCCTGAGGATCAGGCACAACAGAAATGACCAGGATGCGTTCCAGGTGCCAGGGCCACATCAAACAGCCAAAAATCCAAGATAAAAAGCCACACAACATCCTTTTATCACTGAGAAGTTGTTCTGCAGGGAATAACAACACAGATGGAGTTCCTGTCTCCAGCTCAGGGTGCTCTCATCCATGGGGTTTCCTACAGCTCAAACCCCTCTAAAAGCCTCTAGGTGGGATTTGCTGATTTGTGATTTTAATCCAAAACAAGAGCCATGTGAAGCCTTTCCTTTAACCCTCGCCAGGAAGATTCTGGAATGGATAAGCAGTTGGATAAAAACAGAAACTCTCTTCAGCTGCTCTGTATCTTTGTTTTTTCAATAGTTCTGTATCTTTTTTATTTTCAGGAGTTACACGAGAGGTCCCACATCCCTTCTAAGGGATCACCAGATTTTGAGGCCTCTTTAAGAGCTGTCAGAGCAGGGATGTTCCAAGGGTACCAAACACAAAAGCTGCTGCTCCTGCCTGGCCCAGCTCCTGGAGGAAAGCGTTTCTCCTCTCAGATTTAGGAGCCAATAACACAATTCCAGAGGCAGCCAAGGCAGGAGGCAGGAGAACAAAACCCGAGCACAATTAAGGAAAGCAGCGGGAGCCCCTCGGTGCTGGGGAGCATCGCCAAGTGTCACAGCAGCTGCAGGGACATTGCCAGGCTGTCAGCAGCCCATTCCAGCCTGTTCCAGCCTGTTCCTGCTAGTTCCTGCTAGTTCCATCCTGTACCAGTCCATTCCAGCCTGTTCCTGCTAGTTCCTGCTAGTTCCATCCTGTTCCAGCCTATTCCAGTCCATTCCAGCCTGTTCCAGCCTATTCCAGCTTGTTCCAGCCTGTTCCTGGTAGTTGCAGCCTATTCTAGCTCATTCCAGCCTGTTGCAGCTCCTTCCAGCTCATTTCAGCTTATTCCAGCTCATTTCAGCTTATTCCAGCTGATTCCAGCCTGTTCCAGATCATTCCAGCCTGTTCTAGCTAATTCCAGCCTATTCCAGCTCATTCCAGCCTGTTCCAGCTCATTCCAGCCTATTCCAGTCTGTTTCAGCGCATTCCAGCTCATTCCAGCCTGTTCCAGCTCATTCCAGCCTATTCCAGTCTGTTTCAGTGCATTCCAGCTCATTCCAGCTCATTCCAGCTCATCACAGCCTGTTCCAGCCTGTTCCAGCTCGTTCCAGCTCATCCCAGCCTGTTCCAGCCAGTTCCCAGGCAGGGAAGTGCCACCCTGCCCTGCCAGGCAGGAGGCTCCGGGTGGGGGGATGTGAATCCATCCCACCCATTCCTCTGCCAGGCCCCCCCCGCAGGAGATAAGGGATGCAAAAGGAGATAAGGGATGCAAAAGGAGATAAGGCTTCTCTGGCCGCCTCCCTCTGCAACTGACTCCGAGTTTCCTCTGGGTGATGCCGCAGCCTCGGGAGAAACGGGGCGGTTCCCAGCGGATCCGGCTCCATCCCTGTCCCTCCAGCACCTCCAGCCTCCGGCCAAACCCCGCCCTGAAGAGCAGAGGCTGAGCTCTGGTGCTGCTGAGGGTCCCTCCCGCGTTTCTCTGCTCCCTGCTTTCTGTCTCTCAGCGCCTTCGCCAACTTAGGAAAAGATGTAAAAAAATAAAGCCTGGTAAAACCTGGTCTAAAACAGGGAATGGAGATGGGGAAGGATCCAGAGAACTCCTGAGGGAGCTGGGAAAGGGCTCAGCCTGGAGAAAAGGAGGCTCAGGGGCCCCTTTGTGGCTCTGCACGACTCCCTGCCAGGAGGGGACAGCCAGGTGGGCTCTGCTCCCCGGAACAGGGACAGGAACAGCCCCAGGCTGGGCCAGGAGAAGTTTAGATTGGATATTTGGAGAAATTCCTTCATGGGAAGGGTTGGGCAGCCCTGGACCAGGCTGCCCTGGCAGTGCTGGAGTCCCCATCCCTGAAGTGTTCAAAGCCACTCACAGTTCCTCACCAGTCTTCATTGTGACGCTGGAAAAGAACATTTCTAGAATAGCAGCACCCTGACAATTCAAACCCAGACCCCGATCTTGGAGATTCTTGTTTAAAATACACCCTTACAAATATTAATTCTTCTTACTTCCCTTCCAGTCAGTGGGGTAGGAGAGAGGTGTGGAGAGGGGGCAGTGGGGTGGGTTTGGGATTTCTCCCGACCGTCATTTTGGGTTTTTTCTGCAGCCACTGAGATGAGAAACCTCCTTGAGCTGCAGACTGAAGGTGAGGGTCAGGATTAGGGTCAGGATTAGGGTTAGGATCTAGTTTAGGACTAGGGTCAGGGCCAGGGTCAGGGTTAGGGTCAGGGCTAGGGTTAGGGTTAGTATTTTATTTAGGATTCGGATTCATATTTGGATTTGGATTAGGGTCAGTGTCAGGGTTAAGTTTAGGATTAGGGTCAGGGTTAGGGTTACAGTTAGGGTCAGGGTTAGTATTTGATTTAAGATTAGGATTAAGTGTTAGAGTCAGGTTCAGGGTTAGGGTTAGGGTCAGGTTCAGGGTTAGGTTTAGTTTTAGGGTTAGGATTAGGGTTAGTTTTAGGGTTAGGATTAGGGTTAGGTTCTCATGGTCAGATTCTCTCCAGCAGGAAGATCCTTGCCAGGGCCGTTGTAGTCACTGGAGTAACATCATCACCCTTGAGAGTAAAGAACCAGTGACTGCTTGGAGTCCCAAAATCCTGGAATATCCTGGGTGGGAAGGGACCCCGATGGTTCTGAATCCAACCCCTGGCTGTGCACAGAGCCCTCAGCACTCTCACCCTGTCCTGAGAGCTCCTGGAGCTCCAACAGCCCCCCGGGGGCCATGCCCATTCCCTGGGGTTCCCCGGGCAGTGCCCAGCCCCCTCTGGGGGAAGCTCCAGCTTTAAACCTTTGGAATTTGTGCAATGTGAGCATGGAACAGCTCCTGTGCTCTCCAGGAGCCCCTGCCAGCAGCAGAGGCTTCCTGCAGCCTGATTCCTTCCACGGGCACATCCTCCCACCCAACAATGGATTTTCACTGAACAATCTCCCAACAACAACCACTTTGAGTATAATTAAGTAATTAATTATATTTTCTAATCTATTAAGCCTTGATTGCTTATCAAAGCATTCAGCTGGATCATTTTCCTCTTGTCATTTCCAATTAATTTATTTTTTTTTTTTTTTTTTTTTTTTTTTTTTTTTGGTTAAGCAAAGGAAAACGTCTTTCAAACTTCCTGGGGAATCAGGAGTTTCACTGGAGCAGAAGGAGGAATTGCTGATTTTTTTTCCCTGTTTTTGGCTTACTAAGGAAGGATGTGTTTACTAATAAAAAATAAAAATACCAAGACTTTCTCAAACGCCTGAAACTCACAGAGCTCTGTCAAAATCCCTGGGAATACCCTGCTTTGGGAGTATTGGGAATCCAGGCCACATTTCTGTCTGGATTGCTAAAAATTGCAGAAGCCCAGACTGGTTTGGGATGGGAGGGACATTAAAGATCCATTCCCACCCCTGCCATGGCAGGGACACCTCCCACTGCCCCAGGTGGTTCCAGCCTGGTCTTGGGCACTGCCAGGGATCCAGGGGCAGCCACAGCTCCTCTGGGAATTCCATCCCAGCCCCTCCTGACCCTCCCAGCCAGGAATTGCTTCCTAAATAACGAGTGTGTACTCCACAGTTAGATCACAAAATAACCTTTTTTTCCTCCATTAATTTATCCTGTGAGTTTGAGCAAGCACAGAAAACAATGAATATCCAATAAAAGGGAAGAAGAAGAACTTGCAGATCCTTATTGCCTTTGGGAAGGAATTGCTTGGGGGAAAACCCACACAAATGTGGGGAATCATTGTTCCAATGAGGTTTTTTACCTTATTTTAGTGTCATGAGACACTTAATGAGACAGAGTTTATTTGGTCTAACAACACAGTCTGCTCTGGCCTTATAGAGGAAAAAAAAATGAACATATGAAATTAATACCAGGTAAATGAAGCAGTTTTCCTTCTCTTTTTCCAGCTAGATCAGATCAGGAAATTATTTTTTTTTTGCTCATACAATCCATGGAAGGAGATGAGTGATTACTCAGTTCCCTGTGGGAATGGAATCCAGCTGTGATGGACAGCACAGCCACCACTGGAGTGCTCTGGGTTACACAAAGGAGGAACCACAGGGTGCCACACATAAATACACAGCACAGGATTGTAATCCCCAATAATTCCATGGATAAGTGCAACAGAAAAGCACCAGTTTGTGATTACAGGACAAAGAACTGCGAAATACACAAAATAAAATGTAAAACATCATTATGAGAGGGGAATTTACACCTGATGGAAGAGAATAATCTCATTATTGGTTGTGTTATGTTGGTGTGGAGCCAAAATTTCCCTGCTGACCCTGTTGGGAGGGCTCAAGATGTGCTTGGGCTGGGTTTTTTTTTCCCTACTGAGCGTGGCCAGGATTTCTGGGGAGCACAGGAGTGGGGATGGAGCTGTTTCCTTCCAGCCACGGCAGTTCACCTCTCCCTGCCCTGGCAGTGCACTCCTCTCACACTGGTTTTGGAATTACACCTTCCCATTTCAGCTCTGGGATCTTTTTCCTAAGGATGCTGCACTTTTTCCCTCCTTTCTGGCGGGGATAAAGTTCCCTGCAAATCCAGCACGTTCACTGGGCAAGGGGCTAAAGGTGCCCAATGTCATCTGGGAGAGAAGAAAAATTCCCTGGAAAACTCCCCAGCCTGGGGGAGCTGCTCCCTCCCCCAGAAAGCAGAGTCAGAATAAACCAGGCAAAACCAGCTGCAGCCACCTCTGAGGACAAGGACTGGGAAAGATGCTTCTAAAATCCAATGGAATGCTGGAATGCCGACTGTGCTTTTATGGGCCAAGACCGACTGCTGCTTTGACCGGGTGCAGGGCGTGGAGGGTGGGGCTGATGTGCACAAACAGGGGCTGATGTGCACAAACAGGCTGTGCTCACACCCAGGGGCTGATGTGCACACAAAGAGCTCTGCAGGCTGCTGTTCACACCCAGGCTGTGCTCACACCAGGGGCTAATGTTCACACCCAGGCTGTGCTCACACCCAGGCTGATGTTCACACCCAGGGTGATGTTCACACCCAGGCTGTGCTCATACCCAGGCTGATGTTCACACCCAGGCTGTGCTCACACCCAGGCCATGCTCACACCAGGCTGTGTTCACACCCAGGCTGTGCTCACACCCAGGCCATGCTCACACCCAGGCTGTGTTCACACCCAGGCTGTGCTCACACCCAGGGGCTGTTGTTCGTACCCAGGCTGTGCTCACACCAGGCTGTGCTCACACCAGGCCGTGCTCACACCGGGCTGTGCTCACACAAAATCCTCTGCAGGCTGATTGCACCTGACTGCTCCCTGCCCTTCTGCACCCGGTGCATCCCCGAGCATTCCAGCGTTTGGATCCTTTCCCACCTGTGAGATCCCAGGAATCAATCACAGGAACTGACTTAGTGGCTGCAGGTTTTCCCCTCAGACTGGCCATTTCCTGAGCCCCTACAGGACAATTTAACACCCAGACAAAGCTCTCAGTGACACCCATTTTCTGCTCTAAATGGCCCATTACACGTCCTTAATTAACCTATTTATTTTTAAGTTTATGAGTTAAGGTATCATTCTTTTATGTATTCATTAATATATTAATACATCATGTATTATGGAGATCCTAAAGAGCACTGCAAGATCTAAATCTTTTCAATTAAGACTTGGGCAATGTTGAACATTCTCCACTTCATTCTAGGCTTCAAGCTGGGCCTGGAATGGGCAGGACAGGGGAAGCTCATGGAGGGATGAATTCCAGGCATGGATTCTCCCAGGGATAAAATCCCCTGAGATAAAGGAAAGAAGGGACAGCCCCAGGGATTTCATCTTTTCATGTCTCTCACCAGCCCAACATGGAATTCCACACCCTGTGATGGAGGGGGCTGGAAACCAAAATTTTCTCAGGTCAAGATGGAAAAAGCAATGCTGTGCTGGGAGCTCCCCTCGCCTGGAGAAAGCAAATATCCAAATGGGATCATCCAAATTGGATCATCCAAATGTCCATCCTCTCCCCCCCTTTCCCCCCAAACAGGTTTCCCTCAGCTCTTCCCCATGGGAACAACTTTCCCCTCAAGTGCCAATTCCATTTTGGCTGTTTAACAACCCCAAGAGCTGATGCTAAAAACAAATCAAACTCTTTTAAATTGCATCTTCCAGGAAAACCAGTGGAAACAAGCATCAAACAGAGAACTTTCTCAAGGAAAATCATCAAATCCACGGGATTCAGCGTGGAGGAGAAATTCATCTCTCTGTCAAAACAGCACAAGCAGGTTTGCTCATCCTTCTCCTGGGGTATTGAAAGTCATCCATTCCAAGGCAGATCCATGGATGGATTGCCATTTCCAGCTGCTGAAACAATGCTCCAGACAGGCACTAAACTAACTCTGGACAGTAAATAAATTTCCTGCCTTATTGACTGAGGTGAATACAAAGAGATGAAACACTAAATCCTGCCCATTCCGTGCCAGCTCTAATCTTAACCTGTCATGCCAGCAAAAATTCCATCCCGCTCAGGCCGTGTCAGTTCTGCCTCTGGAACGTCCTTAATGAACTTGTTGGGGAAGATTTGCTTATTTGTGAAGGCTGGGTGAAGCTGCAGCTGCCTGAGTGGAGGTTGGGGGTGAGGTGAGGTTGGTCTCAAGTGTCCAGGTGAGCCAGGGGAGGCTCAGGTTGGATTTTGGGAATGGATTTTCCACTGGAGGAAGGGTCAGGCCTTCAAGAATTTGGGAATTGGTGGAGTCACTGTCTCTGGGAATGCTCAGGAGGCATTTGGTTGTGACACTTGGGGACAATGTTTAGGGCTGGTGATGGAGCTGCTGGGGTGACAGGAAGATCTTGAAGGACCCTTCCAATCTCAATAATAATTCTGTGAAGCTGCAGGCCTTAAACACAAATCTGTATCCTGAATTTCTCCATCCTGAGGACCCCCTGAGCAGCTTATAAGGAGCATTTCAGGCTCAGGGGGAGAACCTGTGCAACTCTCAGTGTCCCTCCTGAGCTCCCCCAGGTCACCGTGGGGGGAATTCAGGCTGAAATGGGGTTTGGGGCTGTCAAAATCCGGAATAAAAAAATAATGATCACTTTCATCCCTGCTGTGTCCCTCTGTAATTTCATCCCACTGGTCCTTTCCACATCCCACTGTCCAGGTGCTCCAGCCTGGCCTTGGGCACTGCCAGGGATCCAGGGGCAGCCACAGCTCCTCTGGGAATTCCATCCCAGCCCCTCCCCACCCTCACAGCCAGGAATTCCTTCCCAGGAATTCCTAAACTGAAGCAGGAATAAAGCTCAGACAGCAGATGAACCAAAACCATCCCACATTTCCACCCATTTTCAGAGCTTTGCCCAGAAACCAAAAAAACTCTTTTCCCCCTCTTGCTGCTGTGCTGAAAACAGGGAGAAAAGTTTGGGCATTCAGTCACTTTTCAGTTTGGGAATTCAGTTTGGGAATTCACAGCCACGGAGAATTTAAAGTGTAAGACAATGTTCTTTTTCAGGCTGGTCCTGGAGGGTGGTCTGCTCTCAGCCACATGAGGCTCACAGCTCGATAAATAAAATACTCACACGGATAAAATAAAAAACCTTGACAAATAAAAGAAGAAAGTGACAAATAAACAGAAAAATTTGGGTATTTTAGGCCGCTGCAAAATACAACAGCTCCAGATCCAAATGCATCCAAATGCTTTTCTCTTCTCCCCACTTCCCACACTGTTGTTCCAGCACAGCATCAGGAGGTGCAATTTGAGTTTTTTCTTTCCTTTAATTAAAAAGATTTAATTAAAAAAATAAATCAAGACATCAAAATATTTAAATATAAAGAGAGAGAATCACTTTAAAGTGACTGGACCTGCTCCTGGCTGGCCTTTGGGGCTTTGTTGGGATTTATGTCACGGAATGGCAGAGTTTTTCAATCACATCAGCTAAGAGCTGGAGATAAGATAGAGCCAGAAAAGGAATTACATGGGATATACCCTGTATAATTTGGTTTTATGGCTGGGGAGGAAAAAAAAAAAATCTGAGGCAGTCACTGAAAGCCTGAGTGATTTTAAGATTTCAGCTTTTAAACAGTTTATTTACTGGGGGACAAAATTGGGATAAGGATTCAAGAAGTGTCTCTGTGGCTTCAGAAGTTGGATCTGGTTGTCAGACCTGCCTTAAGCTCTCCAAGCCCAGTTTGAATTTTGAGTGTCCATGAGCGCAAAAGCAGCTGGGGTTGTTTGGGGGTTTGGAGATTTTGGGGTTGGTTTTTATGAGAGAGGCAACCCCACAGCTGGGAGGGACATTCAAATTCCTGAACACTTGGAAAGCTTAGGATAGGACAGAATTTCTACAAACTGAAGGGATTTTTTTGGACAAAAGCCCTGGTTTTTCTAACCTAGGCAGGAGAACACTGCAAGGAAGGATGGGGGACACTCAAAAAGCTGCACCTGACGTTCCCTGGTGTGCTCCAGGTGGGTTTGTAGCACCTGGCCAAGGAGCCCTGATGCTAATTGGGGTCTGCAGCCCTAACGAGGGGGCCTGGACACTCCTCTGACCCTGTGAGGGCTGCAGCAATTCCTCACTCAGCCCTGCTGCCCCTGAGGCTTTGGGAAGGCTGAGCTGGAACTGAGACTGGACAGAGCCAGAGAATAAAGCAGAGATTCATTGAGAGGCCTTTAGGGCACACCTTGGGCAGGACAAGAGCCTGGCCAGGGCTACACCCAAGGTGGACACAAAATGTCCCCAAAATGGGCACAAAATGTCCCCAAAATGGGCACAAAATGGTCACAAAATGGTCATAAAATGGCCAAATGGTCATGAGGTCTCACACTTTGATCAGTTTTGTTCCCTTTGCACATTGGGGTTGAATTGTCCAGTCCCAGCTCCAGGCTGTCA
>VZUI01054715.1:0-25185 GCA_013401135.1 Cettia cetti
ACAGGCTATGGAGTTTTAGAGTTACACACTGAAGCAGGACAGGATCTGAAAATATAAAAGCTAAATCCTAAGGCATCAAGACTATACATGCAGGATAATCCAACTTGTTGCAACTTTCTGCCTTGCTCTGCTGGTGCTGTTTGAGCTCCAGGAGATCTTATGGCAAAGTAAGCACTGCCCTGCTCCATCTCTGCCCCAGGGAGACAAAGCTTAGGGATGTGCCCTTCCCCACTGTCACTGTTGGCCCTCCTGGCTGGGAGGATGGTGACAGATCAACACCTTTGCACCACCAGCACTCAGGGGTGCATTTTGGTCCTTTAGGAAAGGCCACCTGCTGGAGTAATAATGGGATTTGTTCAAAAAGCAGAGCACCAAACAAGGCTGGAATAGGATCCTGGTCAGGTCCTAAGTCCATTTGTCCATCCCTATTAATCTTACAAGCCCTTGGTAGTGTCCTTAAGCCAAGCCCAGGGTCCAGTGTGAGCAGCAGTGCTGTGTTAGCAGCACTAGGAGGGCTGGGGAGCTCTGAGGAGTGAGCAGCCCCTGGCATCTCCTGCAGAGTGACTCCACTCTGCCCACAGCAGGTTTGTGTGGCCCAGGCCTCACTGGTAGCCAGAATCTGCAGTTGGTTCCTTGCAGGGGTGTGATTTTGTTCCTGCAGCCTGGAACACATCCACGACCAGATCAATTACTCAGCAAGTAGCTGCTTTTCCACAGTGTGGCTGCTGCCCCAGGTGAGCTCAGAGGTCTCTTGCACCAGAGAAAGAGACAGATCGCACAACAAAAAGGAAGGCATCCCTTGGGATGGACGTGAGTCCCCCACACACACGACAACCCCCAAAAAGGGCCTGTGAGACTGGTGATTTGTGTTATCTCACTGTATCCACTGACTTCCAAAAATGCCTTGGCCTCTGCATTCGGTGCTGAATCACTCTTTGGGCACGGAGGCCAGCGCTGTGCATTCTGCTTCCCTGCCTCAGGGTGGGGCTGGGAACAGGCACCTTCTCCGTGCAAAGCAATTCCGTGCCTCCAAGTCTCAGGCAACACCTGCCTCAGCCCCGAACTGCCTTCTTCTGGAGGCTCCTCGCCCTCTTTCCTTTCTCCACCCACACTCTGTTGTGCTGCTGCATTTTTCCTTTATCTTTTGTGTCCGAAATTCACTGGCCAGCAAGCGCGCAGATCTCTTCTCTCTGCTGAAATCCTGCATGTCTGCTCTTTTCCTGAGCCCTCCTGCAGCCCCTGCTCCTGCTGAGCGCTGGCTGGCAGCTCTGGCTAATGGGGCTCCCCGGGAGAAAGCCACGAGGGCTGAGCTCTCTTGTGCCACACCACGTCCCCAGGCACTGCAGATTTGTAACAGTGCTTTACTCCTCTTTCTCTTGCTCTCCCAAGGGAGCCAGCTCATCTGGAGCTGGCACCAGCAGGAGGCATAATTAAGAGTATCAGGCAGAGCTGCTCGGAGGCAGTGCTCGGCTCCCTGTGCAGCCCCAGAGTGTTTGCACACACAGACGGCAGGGGGTGCAGGGGGGCACGGTGAGCTGATCCCGAGGCCTCCCTTCTTCCTGATGCTTTCATCTGGGGAGAATCCCCCAGGTCATCTGCAGTGCACATTTGTGGGCAGGGGTTTCTGGTGTCATCCCTCTCAGGAGGTTATTTCCTTGCACAGAGGACACATCTCACCCTGCAGGGCATCTCCTGCATCTTCATCCCCTGCCAGATCCACTGAGGCCCTTCCTCTTCCTCACTGAGTCCCGAGCAGGGCTCTGACTCTGCTGCTCTGGGCCATCCTCCCACATCCTCTGGATGGTCACCCTGCCCACAGCTTGATGTGAAGCCCAACAATGTCAGGATGCTGTTGGCATCCTCAGGACCACCAGTGGCAGCTCATGCTGTCCTCACTGTCTCTACTGCCCCTCCAAGCAATGCCCCACACACCGAGGGTGTGCAGGACACGATGTCCCATGGCACTGGAGATACCCATCTTTCCTTTGTGACACCAAACTCCTTTTTCTGAACCCTGTAATTGCCATCCTGCACGCCTCTGGTCCATCCCTTTGGAGAGGGAGGATTGCAGGGGAGGCTTGGGAAGAGTCTGCCTGCCTCGACCCTTGCAGGCTGAGGAAGTGAAGGGTAAAGGGAGGTGCCAGAGATGATGAAGCCATGATATCAGGGATGCCAGGTGACCTGGAAGCACCTGAACCAAATATTGTTAGCATTAGCTGGTGCTGAGTGCATTCCAGGCTGGGAGATTCTCCCAGTGTACATGTGTTGCCCTCTCCACAGTACCAGTAGCTGGACCATTTCTTTTTGTAATGGCAATCAAAAATAACAGCTTCCATCAAGGACCAGCATTCCCCTGCCCAGTGCTGGCTGTTTCCAGGTGCTGGCACTGCAAGCTCACACAATTTCACTCACAGCAGGCTTGGAGCCCCATCCAAACTTTGCCATTTCACCAGAGTGCTTGTCTTGAGTTTTGATACACAGAGCCTGGACCCAGGACCACTCCAGCAAGAGCTGGAGAGGCTATTTTCAGGTGTCTTACTTCCACCATTAAAAAAGAGCTAATTTTAAATATTTGGATGCTAGCATGAGCAAATAAAGCAGAGAGCCCAACAGAAAATCAGATCAGAAGTCGTTTGAGCTCTTGGGATGAGCCCAGGCTTCAGCACTACATATAAAATTGTTCTTTGAAAGACACTGATTAAAGCCAAAACCCTCCACAAGTTTAATGAGCTGCTTCTTTGCCTTACAGAACATTGGCAAAAAGATGTCGTGCCAACAGTTCATAGCAAACCTGGATGGGCTGAACGATGGGAAGGACTTTGCTAAGGATTTGCTGAAGGTAATGTGATATAAATAGACAGTGGGATACTGTCATTATTACTGCAGTACCACCCAGTCCTGCTGGGACTCTGAGCCCTTCAATCAGCATTTTCCAGTTGTTTCAGGAGAATTGTAACCCCCATGAATGTCTCTGCTAACTTGCTGTGAGCCAAAACACGTCTGTGCCCTAGTGGTGCTTTATCCAGATTTGTGACACCTGCCCTCAGAACATACCAGGGGACATTTTCCCCCAGCAGGTCAGGTAATGCCCAAAGCAAGGTACTCCCACCCCAAAACACGACCATCCAGCTCCCAAACTTTTCTCTGCCTCCACTACCACGTGATGAAATGCAATGTTCCAACACAGGTGCAGTACCATGGGATATGGTTAGATGTCCCAAAGGGAGGATTTTCTCCTGCCACATGGTTTAGCAGCACCACTGCTCTCTGCACCTGCTGCAGGTCCAGCAGCCTGACCTGAATTTCACTGTATGGAAGGAGGTTGGAACGAGAGGCGCCACATCAGGGGTGTCACAACATGTTTGGGGTGACATCCCCATCTGCCAGCAGACCTCACCCTATCCCAGCCCTCTGTATGGTCAGGACCACCTCCACATTCTGCTCTGCTATAGCCCATTCTTGCTGCTTTCCAGTGCCCCAGGGAAGCCACTGGAATTTTGCACCGAAGGAACTGGAGAAGCTGATTCCAAAGTCGTTCACCCCTCCCTTGCTGCTCAGTTCAAGCCTCCCCTGTCATTTTGCCTAGGTGAGACATTGAAGGTGTCATGGCATATCCCACAGTCTTCTACCACTGTGTGGGCCAGGACTCACTCAGAACTAGGTACAGCAGCCAGAATGAGTCAAAAATGTCGTTTTCAGGCTCCTGAGCAGGGCTGGCTGCCAGAGCCTCTGCTGCTGCTGTGTCCAGTCCCATACCCAGCTTGGCACACAGCAAGAAGGGATCCAGCAGGACAGCAGCCATCCTGCTCACCAGGAAATGCTTCTCCAGGACAGTCCAGCAGGGAAAGTATCTCCAAGAACACAGACAGGAGGAGGAGGTATCTCCACAAGCAGACATGACTTTGATGAGAGACACAGCTAATTGCATGTTCTTTTTTCAGACACTGTATAACTCCATCAAGAATGAGAAGCTGGAGTGGGCCATGTAAGTACATGCTAAGCATTAAAGGGATAGTGTGCTTTTCCAGGTAGCTGGCAGGTCCTAAGTCATGTTTTCAATCCCAGAATATTTCCTGCCAAGCCCTTGAGTGCTGAAGTCCCTCTGTAGACAAATGGAGTTGATTTATGGCTTACACACAAAGGCACTTGGGAAGGTTGGTGGCACTCTGTGGATCCATGACCTAAAGGAAAGGAATGCCCTCTTTGTTTACTATTACATTTGTAAAATGCTGGTTCCTCTTCAGGTGCTTCAGAAGTTTTTGCACAAGATCTGGGGTTATTTTGAGGCTTTCTATTTCTCCCATGTGGTTTTTTTTTTCTGGACATAGTACCAGAGAATCACCTAAGAAGGAAGAGACCTTGTGATATCTCTAGTTCAGCTTCTTCCTCAAAGTATGGTCAGTACAAAGTACTGAATTCAGACCAGGATGCTCAGGGCTTTGTTCAATTTGATCCTGAAACCCTCCAAGGATGGGGAACCCACAGCCCCTCTGGATCCACAAACCAACACTTTATTATTATGAGAGTGGTATTTTCTCTTGTCTCTGTTGTTTTGACTTCTGCCCACTCTCTCTTGTCCTTGTGCCATGCACCAGTGAGGAGCTCAGCTTTGTCCTCTCAGTAACTGCCCCCCACAAGGCTGCCATAGCTCCCCCAGAGCCATCTCTTCTGTAGACTGAACAAGTCCAATTCTCTCAGCTGTTTCTTACATTGCGAGGTTTCTTGGCCTCAGCTGATCTCTCTCACCTTGCTGATCCTTTCCTGCGCGGGGGCCCCGGCGCTGTTTGCTGTATCACGGTATGATGCAGGCGTGCAGAGCACACGATCACTTCTCTTCGCCTCCTCACTGTGCCGCTGTTACACAGCCCAGGGTGCTCCTGCCCTCTGCTCCTGCCGGGACACAAGAGCTGCTCCTGCTCGTCCTGCTCGTCAGCGGAGCCCAGTGCAGCGCTCGGGTGCTCCTGGCTCTCTCAGCGGTGGCCTTGCACCCCTCTTTTTTGTGTCATCCACAAGTTCGATGAGATGATCATTTGTTACCCAGAAACGAGCCCGGAAACAGCGGGCAGGGTGGGCTCCATCGCAGGCTCACACAGCACCTTCCTCAGTCCTTCCCCCCTGCTCCGGCACTCGGAGCACAGGGCAGGATCACCAGCGAGGTCCCCCAGCTCCAGCATCCCTCGAGGGGAAGCCCGTGACAGACCTGGGGTCTTCAACTGACCCCGGGGACGTTCCCCTGCTCCTCTCCTCTCTCCCCAATCTCAGGCCTCTCTTGTCTCCGGACAGAGCAGGCCCTTCAGCCATCAGCCCCATCGCCTGCTCTCTTCCTCACCTTACCTGACCAGCCGAGGCGTCAGGACAGGCTCTGGTGCTGCCTCCGTGACCCCGGGGATGCCGCGGCGGGGCCGGTCGCGCCCGGGCTCTGTCGGGAGAGGGAGCCGCGGGCTGGTCATGGAAGGGCAGCTCCGCACGAGTGCATCTGCTGGGGATGCGGGCTGTGCTCACACCGCCGGCACAGCTCCCTGCTCGGGCACGTCCGGGGCTGTCACCGTGCGGGGATTGTCACCGTGCCGGGACTGTCACCGTGCCGGGGCTGTCACCGTGAGGGGACTGTCACCCTGCCGGGGCTGTCACCATGCCAGGGGTGTCACCATGCCGGGGGTGTCACCCTGCCGGGGCTGTCACCCTGCCGGGGCTGTCACCCTGCCAGGACTGTCACCCTGCCCGGGTGTCACCATGCCGGGACTGTCACCCTGCTGGGGCTGTCACCGTGCCGGGTCTCACTGCCGAGGGGAAGCTCCAGCCAGGGGTGTCCAGATCCCTCCTGCCTTTCTTCACCCAGCCCGCTGTATCCCCGCATCCCTTCTCTCATCCCAGCCAGTCTGGGGCCGCCTGGGCTGCAGGCTCAGAGCCCTCAGCTCCTCTGCAGGGGGACAGATGCCCCCTGACATGGGGGGACCTGGGTCAGGGACTCCCTGGTTTTCTTTCAGAGACTGGCATTGAGTCACAACCTTGCACAGCCAGGACCCTCTTCCCTCTGCTTGCCTCTGCCTTGTGTCCCTGTCCATCCCAGGGGAGGACATGCCCTTGCCCACAGATCCCACCAGACAGGCAGGTATGCAAGGAGCAAGGAGCTCAGAGGGTGCAGCCCGGACACCTGAGCCCCTCAAACTCCCCACTCAGGAATAATACCTGGGCTCTGCCTCAGCCCCAGGACTCCTGTGGGAGCTGAGGGCTAAGAAATCATCCTTCTCTTCCAAGAGGTGTCTGATGCTTTGACCACCTGCTTGCTGCAGGTGAGGAATTGTGTTTTACTGCTCACATCCCAGCCAGTGGATTCACTGAGGGGCAGTCCTCAGCTGAGGCTTGGTCCCAATCTGATCTGCAACCTGAGGTGACCACTCATCCCATTTAGACACTGACATGTATCAGACAGGGCAGGAAAGCGAAGTTTGCTCTTTCTCCTTCATGTCCCAGGGACACTGGGAACTATCACTTCCTACACAGGTTCTACTTTCTTTGTGCCAGAGTAGGTTCATCTCCCAAATGCCTGCAGATCTTCTGTTCCTCAGAGACGCAGAGGACGTTCCTAAAGGTGTCTAGGAGGCCCCAGGCATTGCCTCTCAGCAGCAGAGAAATGCTGGTAGTACCTTGGTCTTCAGCAAAATTCCTCCTTAAGCTCTGGTTTTACGGCACAGAATTGAGACTTTTCCTGTGAAATATTTGTAGTCCTCACTCAGCATGGGATGTCTGCAGTTTCCTGGTGTTCAGACAAGCACCCAGCCCCTTACCTGTTTTGAGTGACCTCACAGTGGGACCACTGGGACAGTTCCCTGCCACCCACACTCCTCCCAGCTCAGAGCACCACTGTTGGCACTCTCTCTCTTATGGTCCTGACATCTCCTTCCTTTTCCTTCTCTGACCAGTCCTGTCATACAAACTAAACCCAAAGCAAACAGGCTGCTTTGCACTGTGCCCAAATCCACCTCTCCTGCACTGAGTCTTCTCTCTGATTTTGTTTCCCAGTGACGAGGACGAGCTGAGGAAGTCACTCTCGGAGCTGGTAGATGACAAATTCGGAGCCAGCGCGAAGAAAGTGACAAGGATTGTTGACAGCAGCAACCCCTTCCTGGACATCCCCCAGGCACTGAACGCAGTCACCTACAAGCACGGCGTCCTCACCCGGAAAACACACGCAGACATGGATGGGAAGAGAAGTACGTGATCAGGGGCAGGGACAGGGACAGGGACAGGGACAGGGACAGGAGAGGAGCCCCAGGCAGGCCCAGAGCCTTGCCCTGGCTCTCCTGATGAAAGCATTTCCTCACCACATCCCAGGGAACGCAGGAGAGTTCCCCAAAAATGCTAGGACAGAGGAAAAGGGAGGTGTTATGAGGCATTTGTAGTTGTGTTTTCAGGAGGCCGCAGTCTTCCCTTCTCACTGCCAAGGAAGCTAACACAGACAGACCTGGTCTTCCATCCTGTTCATGGGCCTGATCCCAAATCCCAGTCTCTGAGCAGTGGGGGAAGGCTGGTTCCTCAGCAGTTGTCCACTCCAGCCCTGACCTTGGGGACACTCTGGCCTGCCAAGCCTCGCTCCTGTCCCTACCCTGCCATGTGCTGGCTGGGCAACAGAACACCCCAGAGCTCTGCTACCACCCTATGGCATTACAGGAAAGGTAAAGGTATCTGGGAACTATTAATGAGTAGAGATTAATTAAACCTTGGGTAATTCCTTTTGCTAATTGATATGATTGGCCCAGTCACTGCAGCTGATTAGAAAGTCTTGAGTAGAGATTACCACCAGAGGACTCCCTTGCTTCCAGCACCTTCCTAATAGCCCGTGCTTGGAGAATCAGTTCTCTGGTGGTGATGGGGATGGCTTCCCTCACCTCCCAGCCCTCTCCAGCTTCTGCCAAGCTCTCTGTCCCCAAGCCCACCGAGGTGGTAATGCTCCCTCCTCAGGGGAACAAGCTGCACTATCCAGCTGCTCAGTTCCAAGCAGAGGAGCTCAAGGAATGTCTCTGGCAAGCATTAGGTTCCAAGGAACATGAACCTGGGTTTGGAGGAGCAGAGACTTCCTGCAGGTGTCCACTGGTACCCCTGTACTGGCTCATGTCTGGTTCTGACCTGCTTGTGTTGCTGCTGGGAGGCTGCAGAGCCCAGCCACTGTCCCTCAGCCCCCTGTCCCTGCTCACAAACCACCCATGAGCAATAGCCTGGATGTGTGGGACCTCTGGGCATCAGCCAGTGCCTGTGGTGGCTCAGGAGAAGGGTTGGGTTTGGGCCTGGAAGGTCAAGCAGCACTGGCAGACATGTGCAATTAAATATTTTTCCTTTTTTAGCTCCCAGAGGAAGAAGAGGTTGGAAGAAATTTTATGCTGTGCTTAAAGGGACCGTCCTTTATTTACAAAAGGTAACGGTGTGGGTCTCTCCCCTTTGCTGTCTCCTGCTGTCTCCAAAGCAGTCATGCAGTCACACACCCAAGCAGAGGGGAATCCATGTCCTAACTCACACATGGACATGGACAGGGCTCCTGCAGAGACCAGAGCTGGAGGATGCTCTCATCTTTGGGGCTGGTGCTCATGCTAAGGGCACTGTTCACAGCCTCAAAGGGAGCCCTGAAGGAAGAAGCATGAAAGAGGAAACACAGATTTCTGCAGAAGGGTCCCAGCAAGTAGGAGCTACTGGGGAGGATGAATGAAGAGATGATATGGAATAGGTGAAATAGGATGTTGGTGAGGAATGAAATAGGAAGGTGAGGAGGTGGAGCATCTGACCAGTCTTATCCTGCCTATAGTTTTATTTGCTGGCATAGATGTGATTATGCACAGCTTTATTGAGTCTGGCATAGGAAGCCAGCTGATGTAATCTTTTGGGGTTTCACTACAGCTTTAGATACTGTCTCTCCCAGGGTTCTTCTGGACAGAATGTCCAGCACACAGCTGGATAAACACATCATGTGGTGGGTGAGCACTTGGCTCATGGGTTGGGCACAAAGGGGGACAGTGACTGGGGTGACATCAGGTTGGTGACCTGTCACTGGTGGGGTTCCACAGGGCTCCATCCTCTGCCCTGTGCTCTTCAACATCTTCACTAATGACTTGGACACTCAAGGGAATACTGAGTGAGTTTGTAGGCAATACTAAACTGAGAGGAGCTGTTGACTCCCTCAAAGGCAGAGGCCCTGCAGAGAGACCCTGACAAATGAGAGGCCCAGGCAATCATCAGGTGTAGGAAGTTTAACAAAGACAGTGCTGGATCCTGCACCTGGGACAGGGTAATCCTGGGTGCACAGACAGACTGGGGAAAGAGAGGCTGGAGAGCAGCTGTGGAAAGGGACCTGGCTGTCCTGGTCAGTGGCCAGTTCAAAATGAGCCAGCAGTGCCCTGGCAGCCAGGAGGGACATCTGTGCCCTGGGGACATCAGGCCCAGCATTTGGATAAGGCTCTCAGACACAGGGTGGGATTGTTGGGGTGTCCTCCAGGAGTTGGAGTTGATGGTCTTTGTGGGATCCTTCCAGCTCAGAAGATTCTGTGATTCCATGGTTCTGTGCTGAGAATTTATATTCTTCAGGACCTTGATCACCTGTGTCCTTCCACGGGCTGTCAAGTGACACTTTGTGCCTCTCTTCATCTCAGTTCATTGTGTAGCCACCTCCAGTCAGCACAAGTGTCATTCCCAGGTCCCCGTGGGACACAAAGTCACCATGGAATACCTTCCCTGAATGCTCTAGCATTCTGCTCTCTGGCACCTGGATGCTTGCAGGATTTGCTGGAAAGCCTTTCTGAGGGAAAATCCAAGGAGACCGGATAGGGGCTCACTTGAATGTCAGCGTGAGCCAGCCCAGGATGCCAAATGTCTGTTCATCATCCACATAACCCACTGAACTAGGTCTGAACTACCTGAGCAACACAGGCTGTGCAGTAACCCATTGAACTCACCTTGCTGGAGCAGCATTCCCCGTGGGTAGATGCTCCTGCCTATTGCAGCATTATCTCCACAGCAATGAGAGTAAACAAACACTGGATTATATAAGAGAGGCAGAAAGATCCTCGGGGCAGCAGCGAGTTATGACTCAGAGCCCGTAGCACACCCCAGTGACTCTCGTGTTTCACCAGGTCCTGTGGCACACGTCAAAAGCCAGCAGAAATCTGGCAGCAGTGGCTGCTACCTCCCAGTGTGGGTTGCTCATAGCCCAGAGGTGTTTTTACAGCTGTGCCACTCTCTCCTGCAGCTTAGGGAAGCTGCAGCACACAGGGGAGCCCAGATCTCTAAGTGCCAGATCTCCAAGTGCCAGCCCAGTGCCAGGCCTCTAAGTGTGGTGTTCTTCAAGCCAGAACCTTCTTCTCACCCCTCAGTCCTTGTGTCGTTACACATCTTCACATGGAGCCCAGCAGAGTCCTCATGCTGACCCATGGGTTATACATGAGGATTTAACTTGTACAGAGTTACCATCAACATTTAATTGTTTGACACTTTTCCTGCGGGGGGAAAAAAAAAGACATTTCAACTATCGCAGAATCCCTTGGATCTAAATGAATTTTCCACCAAGGGCTTCTCTTGGAATGGGTCTGATGAGAATGAAATACACTTTCAGGATGGAATTTTGTTCCCTGGCAGCAGAAGGAGCCGTGAAGCCAACACTGCTGGGGCAGAGGGATTGGGGGCTCTTTGCTGTACAAGGCTTGCAGCAGTAACCACTCATTAACAAAGTTCATTATGTTTGTCTGAGGTGTTTAGGATTTTAAAAGAGAGCAAGGATGAGGCTGACGTGGCAGTGAGGAGATCAATGCTCTTATCTCAATGACCTTCAGGATCAAATGGTTCAGAGTCTGAGGGCTTTCTTTACGGACAAGGACTGAAGGAGAAAAACACCCAAGATTTGGCTGCGTTGTGAAAATGTCTGATAAATAAGAGCCATGACTGATGTGTAATTAGCAGGAGGGACCAGAATTGCCAAGGGTGCCCCAAGGAAGTAGCATTTGGAACAACAACAAAAATAAACCGAAGGAATGTTTGGGCAAAGGATTTGGGGCAAGAGGGGTTTCTTACTCATGAGCTGCTGCCAGACTGGATTATAGTCCTCTCCAGGGAATTCCTTGGGCTTGGCTGTAGACAGTGTCTATCAGGCTTGCAGAGACAGGACAGAAGGATGAGAAATGAGAACATGAAGACAAAGTCCTTGCCCTGTCACTTGCAAACATTCCCAGCACCACAACAGAGAGTGGATAAACATCCACCTGCCCTCTGGATCCTTGGTGTCATTTCTTGCCTGTGGGGTGGTTTGCAGAACAAAGGAATTGCACAATACAGGAAGGAAGTGGTGTGCCAGCCTCCCAAGCTCTCAGCAGAAGACAACTGCAGATAAACATAAGGTAGAACCTTGGCTGAGCATAAATCACTGGGGAAAGATTTTCTGATGGGAAGAAAAAAACCTGCTTCCAGAACCACCTGATGTCATGGAGCACAGGTTCAGCCTGTGCTGAAGGATCTAGGCTTTAACAGCAAATTCACATAAGTTGAACAGAGAACTCCATTTGGTTTTGAGGAGCAAGTTAAGACTGAGAGGTAGAGGGAAGGTGGGAGGAAGGAGGGGCTGGGTGGGTGGATGTACAGAAAGGAGGAATGGCCAGACACAGAGAGAGGTGGACATAGCACAGACAGAAGGGTGGGTGGACAGGTAGAAGTCAGTCTGACAGGAGCAATTCAGGCAGCAGCCATAAACCTGCTGCTGAGGAGATGTCACGTGTCATTGACTCGCTGGTGTTAATTGCTGGATCAGCATGTTCCAGCACAGTCTGCTTGATCCCCTAAAGGGATGCAGCAGAGTCTGAAGGAAGAAATGCAGGCTTGGGAGCAGGGCACACCTCTCCTGTGCACTAATCTGCTCTGGGCACTGACTCACTCCATGGCCTTTGGCAACTTACTTCACCTCTGTGAAATGGGGATAATAATCCTTAATCACCACACATAGAGGGGGGTTAAGAAAAATGAGGGAGAGCTATAAAGCACGAGGTGCTTTTGTACAGAAGTGCCTGAAAGGGTGCAGGTCTTCCCCCAGGTCCTGTCCCCAGCCAGGAAGGGGTTCCCAGCACAGCCCTGAGCCACAGGTGCTGTCCCATGCAGGCAGACCCTGGCCAGGTGCTCTGGGGAGGGCCAAGAGCTTGCCTAGACTGAAAAGAGCACAGGGGTTCATTTTCCTAATGAAATGGTTTGTTTGGGATGGTAAATGTGAGGTGAAGAAAAGAAAGAAGAGGACAAGCCACCCACAAGCCAGAGCATGAGGAATATCTGTCAGTCCATGTCCACACTCCCAGCACTGCCCAGGGCTGAGGCCAGAGGAGAGGGCAGCAGAACTGGGACCCTGGGCTCTCCCACCCCATCCAGGTGCCCTACAAAGGCAGGCACAAGAGCTAGATGCCTTTTCTTGCCAAAACAAGCTTTGAGATTCGTTGTGGATCTGCTCACAGGGGTAGGCAGCAGAGGACAGTGACACAAAGGCACCAGGATCTCCCAGAATTATCAGCCAAACATGCCATTGTGACCACCTGGCATTGCGATGAGCCTCCTGGAAGAGCCATCCCAAGCAGGGAGCCTCCAGCACTGTTCACTCCTGCCAACAGCAAGGCAGAAGGCAGAGAGAACCTGCTTTGTTCAACCTCATGTTGATTTACTGGGCCCAGCATTAGAAAAAGAAGATTTGATTTTTTCTTATGCCAGCATTGATGCCTGAGAGCCTGAAATCCATGGAGGCAATACTTGATGATTCCATTCAAGATGAGGATCTGCATTAGTCAAAGCACTCAGCAGCTGTGGCAGTTTCCTCCTGTCACACACCATTAAGCTGGGCTGTTTTGCACTGTATTTTCAGAAAGCTTATTTTGAAATAAGAGATCATGGGCAGCACAGTCAGATTTATTCAAATCCAGAGAGCTTCAGCCTCAGAAAAATATCCCAAATTGAAGACTCTCTGCAATACATAAGGCCTGAGCAGCAATGTCCTCCTCAAGCAAATATTTCTCTTCCAGTGGGGTAACACGTGAGGTCTCCACAAGGCAAAGCATTTGATTTTCTTTGCAAAAAAGGCTGACAGCCCATCCCCCTGGCTACTGAAATCACCACGGTGGTAAGGTCATCTGTACTGCCCACCTGAGTGTCTCCCCAAATACCTGGTGCCTGCAGCACCCAGCCTTCCTCTGCTGGAAGGCCAGGGCTTTTCTTTGGGATTCACCATCCCCAGGAACCTGTGCCTGACATTGTGGGTGGGCCCATGGCATTTTTTTTTTGGACCAGGCCACGTTTCATATGATGATGAGCACAGTATGGCAACCACTCACCTGGATGGGATGATTGCTTCCAAAAATGAGGGAAGAAAGGCTTCAGAATGTTATTTCCCAACAGGAGCTGGGTGAGCCACATCCATGGGCTGGGGAGTGCTGGTTCTCAGTGCTCTCAAGAGCAGCAGAGGGGAAACCTTTCTGACCCTACACCAGAGAACAGCCTCACTGACCAGGGTTACCATCCCAGAGGCTGCAGCACAGCTTTTCCCTGAACAGCTGCATTTGTACCACTGGGACGTGGGAAACACAAAACAATCATTTTGCAAATCTGCAGAACAGCTCTGGCTTGGAAGCCAAGGAAGAGGCTTGGGATGTATAGAGCACCATCACCAGACACAGCTGCCCTGGTGCTGACAGCCAAGGGCAGTCAAGGAAAGCAAAATACAGAGCACATTAATCCTGTAGCACTGTAATCATCAGGGCAAGGCAGGGCCTTCCAGGGACACCCTGACCTGGCATGGCCTCTAATGTGGCTGGGGTGGAGGTTTGCTTTAGCCAGGGCCAGGCTCTTTTCATCAGGTTCTTTTTTCACCTATCCATGCATCCATCTGTCCATCCTTGCCATCCCACCATCCAACTGGTTGAGCTGGCAAGGGTGCAGATTGGGAGGCAGGATATTGTGTTAAGACACTGGGAAAGCAAAAGGGTAAACACAGGATGGACTGAACTTTTTTGCTGTGCTGTGCCAAGATTATCATTTCAGAATCCCATGTTTGGTATTTTCTACCTTTTTATAAAACATAAACAGGTTTAGTTAGTGCTACATTTCCTACTTGGGTGAAGTTGTCCTTCAGTGGAGAAAGTGAAGCAGGAATACAGGGAATGCTGCTGCAATTTGCAAGTGCCAACTTAATAAATTACAGGGAGACCATGCCAAAGGAGCATGTGTACTAAAGGGAGACCAAACCTGGCTCAGGGGGGCCACACTCAGGCTGCCCACTGCCCACCAGGCCCCACACCTGTAGAGAGATGCACTGGTTGCAGGGGTGCTGCTGTTCCAGGGCTACCTTCCTCCACACAAAGCTGTAATGGCAGGGCAAGGAACAATGGGTTTAAACTGAAAGAGGGGAAATTTAGGTAGATATAAGAGAAAAATTCTTCCCTGTGGTGAGGAGTTGTGGTGAGGCCCTGGAAAAGTTGCCCAGAGCAGCTGTGGCTGCCTCATCCCTGGAAATGTTCAAGGCTGGGTTGGAGGGGCTTGGAGCAGCCTGGGGTAGTGGAAGGTGTCCCTGCCCATGACAGGGGGTAGAATGAGGTGAGCTTTGAGGTCCTTTCCAGCCCAAACCGTTCTATGAGTCTGTGAAGCTGCAGCACCAGGGCAGGTGCTCGTTGATATCCTCTGTTGATTGGATAGCCTGGTTTGAGATCTGCTCTGTGGGGGAAGCTCTGCAGAACCCTGGCCCTGCCTTGTGCCTCCCCACAAAGCCTCAGGCATGTGCTGTGTTAGAAATAACAATTGATAATTATGTTTAAAACTTTCATCTCCTTCTTTACATCTTCCCAGTGAACTTAATGATGGAAGCAGTTGTCAGATGTTAATTATTATCATTATCAGCTCCTAGCATTTATTGTACAAAGCAGTGCTTTTCCTGGCCTCGGCACTCTGTGATTATAGCACAGGGAGAAAGGCAGGTTCATTAAAGCAGCCCACAAATGTTAGTGTTGCCATTATCCAATTAACGTTCCTCTCCACAGGATGAATATAAACCTGACAAAGACCTCTCTGAAGTGGATCTGAAAAACGCCATCCGTGTGCACCACGCCTTAGCCACAAAAGCCTCCGACTACAGCAAGAAGTCCAACGTGCTCAAGCTGAAGACAGCAGACTGGAGAGTGTTCCTCTTCCAGGCCCCGTGAGTGTCACCCTCCCTGCAGTGCCTGGAAGGGCAGCCTGACCTCCGACATCTGACCTGGCCACACGCATCAGGGGGCACACCTGGGGGAGGAAGGGGCTGAGGGTCATTTCTGCAGGGCTGTGCTAAGTCACAGTTTCTTGGGAGCTTTGTGCCAGTCCTTGAGGTCCTTCCCAGCTGTCACCAAGGCAGGCTGAGCAGGGTGGGCTGGGGTGTGCAGGGCTGAGTGAAAGGGCTCCTCTTGCAAACTTCTGTTGGCGTATTCCGGAAGGGAGAACATCTGTGTGGTGCAGGTGATGATTCCCCTGGTCAGCCTTTGATGGGGAAACTGTCTAAACCTCCTTAAAACAGTCTGCCCAGCCAGGGCAGATGTTTTATATTAGTCCATTGCTGAGGAATGTTATGGTGTTAATAAGTGTCAAGTGTGATGAAGTCATCCTCTGTCTCACGTTGTTCGTGTCTTCTGCTGAGAGACGTGACGTTGTCTGTAGGTTGGGCTGGGGTACTAATATCAAACTAAAACTTGTCATCTGAATTTGTGCACTTGAAGGCTTGGGGGAGCAGTGTCTGGCCAGATTTGATGAAGGACCCTGGGCAGTGTCTCACAAATGACATAAATGAGATCCTGCTCTGTGAAACCTGTCATGTGGCTCCCACTCTCCAAAGAGCAGGACATCCTTGGCCCTGGCCTCTCCACAGCTCCTCAGGAATACAGCCAGAGCTGATGAAGAAGGCAGGACTGCCCAGGCTTTGAGAGGCAGGCAGCAGCCCTGAAATCATCAGGGCACTGTAGAGGAGCCAGCTGGAGAGTGTTTCCCTCTGTTCATAACCTGGCACAGGAGTGGCATCAGAGCAAGGCCACCGATGGCCTCCTGAGCATGGGTGGCTCTGGGGCTGTTGTCAGCTGCTGCCTGGTCCTGGCTCAGGAGCATTTACAGACTCCCTCTCTCTTCTCCCCTCCTCATAACAGAAGTAAGGAAGAAATGCTCTCCTGGATCCTGCGAATCAACCTCGTTGCTGCCATTTTCTCTGCTCCAGCCTTCCCAGCTGCAATCTGCTCCATGAAGAAGTTCTGCCGCCCGCTCCTGCCCTCATCCATGACCAAGCTGTGCCAGGTAATGTGTGAGAGAAGGAGTGGTGGAGGGGTGCCCAGTGCTCAGCAAGCCCTTCAGCTCAGGGTGAGCCCCTCTGCACATCTCTGGACACACTCAGGTCCTCAGTGCAGGAACAGAGGAGTGGAGTGGGCAGCTTGGACAGACGTGGAAAATCCTGGCATCTGGCCAGTGCTTCTGCATAATCAGCTCTGTGCACACACACCTGCCTGTTGTTTCTGGCTTGTTTATTGCTCTTTGCCCATCATATCCCAGCACCTTCCTGTTGCCAAAGTGGAAACAGCAGAATAGCTCCAGAGTTGATGCTGCAGAGCCCAGCCACCCAGGTTTGGTTTCTATCGTGGCACCCTCTTGTTTCTGGAGCTCAAAAACCACAGACAAAAGGGATGTCTGAGTTCCAGTCAGCAGGGAAGGTTTTCTGGAAACAAGGGGGCACGGTGCACCAGGCTCAGCCAACTAAGAGCAGCTGCCATCCAAAGAGCAGCTTTTGTTTCCCTGTCCAGGGAAGGCCCAACACGCCTCAGCACATCCAAAAGCAGGGACACACTGCCACTGCCCCCAGCAAAGGGGAGGGCAGCCTGGAACGTCAGGGCAGAGACACAGCTCCTGCCTGCTGAGACAGATGTGGCCACATGCTCACCTTTGTCAGGGCCCAATGGGGAGGGACTTCTGTCTCCAAAAAGAGCAGGATGAGCAGCTCTTGGGACAGTGCTGCTTCTGCCTGGTTGTTGTAGGATGCCTCTTACAGGAGCATTGTGTGCTTATGAAGCCAAAGATGCCTCGGTGCCAAACAAATCCACTCTTGGCACTTGGGATACCTGAGCTTTGCTCCTACTCCAACACCTGTGTTTGAGCTGCTCCTTATCAGATGAATTTGCAAGTGCACAGCACACCTTTGGCTCCAGCACAGTAGCTGAGCTTACACCCTTGCAGAGAGAGTTCCCCCAGCCACAGGCAGGAGGAGCACTTGGGTGCTGCACTCCCACGTTTTAATACCTGACACGCTTCTCTCGGCAGGAGGAACAGCTGAGGTCTCATGAAAATAAAATGAAGCAGATTGCAGACGAATTAGCAGAGCATAAATTACATCCTGTAGAGAAGAGCCTCAAGTCAAAAGAGGCTGAGGAATACAGACTCAAAGAACATTACCTAATATTTGAGGTAAAAGAACTTTCATCTTTTCTGTGATAAATGGTACCTTGGCTGATTGAGGAGAACAGAACTCCAGAGTGGGTGCTGTGAGTCTGGGAGAGCGTGAAAGGAGAGAGAAGGACAAGGGCTCCCAGGCTGGATGGGTGTCTTGGGGCAGCAACAAGCCTCACTGTTTTGCACTGAAGCTGAAAAAAGAAATAAGAACCATTTTCTCTGTGATTTCTAACCAGAGGAGGGGAAAACTGACGAGAGAAAGAATGTCTTCCTTTACTGTGCCAAATTTTGACATTTCCTCAGGTCCCAAGTAGGAGAGTGGTTCAGCTCTCAGTGTGACTCAGTCTTTTTCGGCAACATTAATAAAAAGCAAGGGGAATCCCTGGGAGAATTAATTCTGTTTTGCTGCAACCATTTCTGTAAATAAAGCCAAACCCAGTGTTACAGCTGATTACAGACCCTTTGAGGATGCATGTAAATAAGTTTTAAGTCCCTATAAAGTCTAAGAAGCATTTCATTGTAGGAGAAATGGGGTATTTTGTTCCAATGAGAGTTGAGCAGAAGGTGTGGTTCCTGCCACATAGATGTCAGTGGGAAGGGACTGCTGGAGGCCTCTAGTCTTGCTTCCAGCAGGAACTTGGATTATTCCTAGCCTTAGCCCAGACTGAGTGTGGCATTTAGTGGCCAAGCCCCAAAAATCACTAAGGATGGAAATATCCCACTTCCCTCATGCCAGGGCTGCACCATCCTCTTGTGTAACACCCAGCCTGATCCTCCAAAGCCACAGCTCCCAGCTGCTGGTTCCCTTGTCTTTGTACCAACCTTCCAAATACTTACTGCTGCCTCCTTTTCCAGCATCTGGTTTCGGATGCCTGCAGAGAAGTCTCTGAGCTTTTCTCTGGACTGCCTTTTCAGTCTTCAAGGGGAAGTTGGCACTTCCAGGGCATAATTCATCTCATCTGTCTTATGAGATGTGCTCCAGAAATGCTTGTTTCTTTGTGCTGACAAAGAAGCCATCACAGGCTGCCTCTGAGATGTTAAGAGAAAGGATGGGTATTACACAAGTCCTCAAAAAGATCCCATCCAGCATTGGAACAAAGGATCCAGGCAGAGAGGATGCCTCCCTTTATGCTGTGCTCTGTGAGGAGCACTGGGGGCACGACTCAGCAGCAATAACTGAACCACTGGATGGAAACAATGACAAGCAGAAGTTTTTTAACCAACAAAGGCGAGCTCCTAAATCAGGAAGCAGCAGGTCTGTTGATCTCATTTTGCCCCCAAAATCATCCTCATACAATCCCAGTGGCAGCCAAGACCTGTAAAAGCAACTGGAGAGTCCTACACACACCCAGACACCCACCCACACACACCTTTCTCCTCAGACCTTTGCACAGACCAGGCGTTGTGCTGGGGTTACATTTGTGGGGTGTGATTAGTGGGATGCTGATGGGATAGGATGGGTTTTCCTGGTTTTCCTGCAGTAGCTGATGGAATTGTTTCTGCGTGCCACACGCACCATGGCCTGTCCCTGTTCCCAGGCTCTCTGTTCCCTCTTTCCCTGCAGAAGAGCCGCTATGAAACATACATCAACCTGCTGTGCATGAAGATAAAAGTGGGGACAGATGACCTGGAGAGGATCGAGGCCAGTTTCTTCAAGGTGGAAGCCGACGACATCGCTTTGCGGAAGACGCATTCCAGCCCTTCCCTGAGCCAAGGGCACCTGTCCATCAGCTGTAAGGCAGAAAAGGACATTTTGGAGCAGAACACTTAACAAGGAACATGTGCACGGGGGGATGAACCGGCGATGCTCTGCGCTCCTGGACTTAGATTGATGAGCACAATTTTACTTAGGAAATTACACGAGCAAAACTGTAGACATGTATGACATGAGGATTGCTCTAGTGAAAGAAATCAAAGAAGCTTTAGTTGACACTCTCTGACAATGCTCTGGCATTTCAGCATCATCTCTTCTTCATTCCCAACTGCACCAGTGGCTTTTCTTTCCCTCCTGCTGCAGCCTGCACAACAAAGGGATATGCTGGTTCTTCAGGGCTGGGTTGCTCTTTCCTCCACCAGCCCTGCCTCTCCTCCTTCCTTCCCTGGAGTCCCCAGCGGTTCATGGTCACAGTCCCCTGAGCCAGCACGATGTCTGTGGCACCTCCAGCGCTCCCAGAGAAGGGCACAGGGTGGCAGGGGCACGTCCCTGCCCCAGGAGGAGCACGGCACGACAGGACAGGTGTGGTGAGCTGGTCACCAACGGGGCGAGAGGCGCCCCCAGCACGGCGTCCGACGTGGGAACGTCACCTGCCCACGGCAGGAGAAGCCTGAAGGGCCCTCTGTCACCTTCTCCTTTTTATATATATAGATATATATATATATACATGTGAATATATATAAATAAATATATATATATAAGGAAACTTTAACGTGGGTTTTTAACCTCAGTGTGCAAGTGAAGGCAAGCTGCCTGGGGAAAACACTAGGGACGTGGAGGGTCTGACCAGCCCACCAGGATGTTCTGAAAAAATGGAGTAGCTGTGTATCGTTTTTTTTTTTTTTTTTCTTTTTCTCCTTTTTTTACTCGAATGGAAATCCCAGCTGGCTTTGCTGTGAAACATCGCTCTCCCATTCCTGCTTATTCAGACAAACTGCCCCAGTGGCTGCAAGCTTGGCAACCACGGGATCCACCACTCTGGGTTCGAGGCACAGCTGGAGCAAGCTCCAGCAGAACCTTGTGTGCAGGAGTGATCCCACCTGCCTGTCCCTGCTGTATTCCTCCATCCTGCAATGCACATGCTGTACTCTTTTAAGTGGGAATTGTGTTTCTGTTCCTTTCTGCTGTCTGTGGTCCAATGATTTACTGTTGTGCTGAAGTGATTCCTCTGCTTTTCAATGCCACGACTGTCCTCCCACACTTTATTTATTTCACTGTTTTGTTTGATCCTTTATCTCAGATTGCTTTTCTTTCCCCTAGGTGCGTTCACAGTAATCAAGTTCCAATTTTGAAGGATCTTGTAGCTGCTAATTACAGTCATTTATTGTTTATATTTTGCAGCATTTTTTAAACAAACAAAATAAGATTTGTTTGGACCTTCAATGTTTGAGAGCCTATGGACTACTGTTTTCCATGACAGTTCATGACACTAAAAACCTCTTCCCAACTTTATCGCCTCTTCTTTTATCTCTGTTTCTTTGTACAGTTTGATAGTTTATTTGAAATGATGCACTAAGAATCATGTAAAAAAAAAAAAAGAATAACAATAAAACTGAATCTGTTGGTAAAGAGAATTGGTCTGAAGCATTGTTCCACCATGTGCTGGATTGATCCCAGATCTCACAGCACCAGAAGGCCAGGCTGATTCAGATATCCACCAGCACCTGATGCAGAAAAGCCAGGATCCTATGGACAGACAGCACCAGAAAACATCAATTCCTTTCCACGAGTGGGTACCAGCCCACCCATCCTCTTGGCTGGTTCTGGAGCAGGTGTGGATAGACGGGCTGCTTTGGGAACACATTCAAGCAACCCTTCCCTCCCTCTGCTGCATCCCAGATGTGTCTGTCCTCGTACAGCCTAGAGATTCATGGGAGCAGAAAGATATCAGTGACTGGAGATGTTCTCACAACGGTTCCCAGAAGAGTCTGTGGCTGTTTCTCCAAGGCAGCATTGCTTTTGTGTCAGGAATTGTACAGACATTCCTTGCACCAAAGACCTCCGAGATCTTCCTACTCACATGAGGTGTCTGGAGCTGAGACTCTCACACTGGAAGTCCAGGGGAAAGCTGAGCCCATCTCCTTGTCTCCAAAATCCCAGGTAATATTTTGTATCTCAGTCTTCCCTTTCTGAGCATCCCTTCCAGTGGGCAGGGACATCTCCAGTGTGTTTGGGCTGCTACCAAGAGCGGCTCAGCCCCCTGGTTGAAGGTGCCCATCTGCCATCCTCAGCTGGGAGTAACTTACAGAGAAAAGCAACATTTTGGAAAGTCTCCTCTGGGCAGCAGGAAAGAGACTCAGAGCCATGAGCCAGAACACCCAGTGGATGTGGGAAGGGGTGGCAGCTGATGTCAGACAACACTTGGCAAGACAGCTCCGAGTGTTAAACTTGCTCTTACTGAGCACCTGCAGTTTGCCTCGTGCACAAGTCCTGATCCAGGTGCTCAGGCACATCAAAAGGAGTTGAGAGCATATTACTTATGTGATGGCAAAGCCAAAAATGCCTTGTTTGACCAACCCACGGCCTCAGCTTGTGACCTGGAAGAAAATGGGGGTTTTCATCCCTTTTCTCCCTCCCTGGAGGTCAAGGACTCAGCCATCCACCACTAAGAGGGAAGAGCACCATCTCAGAGGAATCAGGCAGCCACATCCTTTTCTCCTCCTGCAGTTACTCAGAGGCACTTTCTGCACATCCCCAGCCTGTGCCAGCCCCTCCAGCAGGCACCACGACTGCTTCGGGTCTCACACAGCCTCACCTGGCGGTGGTGCTGCAGCCTGACCTCCCTGCCAGGCCACTTGTCCTGGGCACAACCACATTCATTTTAGAGGGACTTCTTTGTTGGGGGAGACTTTGTGACCCCAAAGCCAGGAGCCAACACTGCTCTCCTGCTTGTGCCACTGATCTGTGGCAGCAGAGCAGCTCCTTCCCCTCTGGGAAGGGCATTACAGGCACCAGACCTGCAGAGCAGAGCTGTCAGGAGGCTTTGGTGGCTCCCCCACCTGTGCAAATTGCTGTAAAATATTTACGGCAAAACCCTAGGAGCACACACTGCTGGAAATGAGGAGTCTAAAAATAAACCAGCCAGGGAAAAAAGAGAGAGATACAGGCTTCCTTCAGAGGCAATTGGAGAGAAAATTGAAGTAGCATAACTGCTTCTAAATATAGAACGCAATTATGGGAATCAAGGGGCACGTTTAGCAAAGAAATCACCACACAGAATCCTGAGGCTGCCATGGCTCAGAGCTAGTGGTGTCTCAGCAGATGCAGACCATCCCAGGGCTCTGCAAACCATGGAGCAGGGAAATATCCCCCTGTGCAGGGCAAACCCACAGCTCCTCTCCAAGAGACCCAGAGGTTCCTGGTGGGGATCAGCTGCATCGAGCACACCCTGAGATGGGGCCACATGGATGTTCTGCATGCCAGTGAGACCCAAGAGCTGTGCCTTCCTGTAAAGCAGATGCTGCAGTGCCAGCCTTGGGGGAATTTGTCCAAGAGTGGAGCTCACAGATCCTGAGGAGAGCCAGGCAGGGAGATGAGGTTGCTTTGGGAAGCCAAAGGCACCTGGTCTCTCTCTTCCATGTGTCTGGTTTCCCCAGGGATCAGCCTTGGTGACTGTCCACACCTGTCCCTTCCAAGGGGTCAGGTGTTCTCTGCCCGTTTCTGTCCATCTCACCTTGTTCTGGGAGCCACTGGAGGAGCTAAGATGGATCAAAGGCAATGGGAAGCTGGGGCAGGTCCCAAGAGCAACAGGAGAGTGGGGAGCTGCACTGCTGCCTTCATCCAGCAGGGCATGTCCAACAGCAATTGTCACCCAAATCAGGTGACACTCTGCACCCTTTATGCCCAGGTCCAGTCACCTAACACCCGCTCTGCACATTGCTGCTGGGTGACACGGGCCCTGTGGCACGAGGGCAGGATCCTTCAGCCTTTCACCTTTGGAAAATCAGTGCTGTCTTCATTCTGGGTGGAGTGCTGAGCCCTCTGGTCTGTCTGGAGGCCCACAGGACATGCAATGAATGCTTGGGGTGGCCTGTGACCCAGCTGGGCCAGCTCCAGGGCAGTGGCATCCTGGGGGAGTTGGAGCAGAAGAAGCTCAGGCCGTGGGTGTGCTTAGCCTGGCCTCCAGCATGGGCAGCACTGTGAGGGCTGAGGAGCTCTCTCACAGCTCTGGGCATTCATAGAATCATAGATTTGGGTTGGAAGGGACATTAAAAATCATCTAGTTCCAACCAGATCAGCTAGTTCCAAGCTATCCATTTCAATAGGGCTGACTCACCGTAACAGATCCCTCTCCTGTTAAATGAATTCAGCTGGGACTTTTGGATCCCTGCTCATGTCACTGAGCAGGAAGAGAGGAGCGAGGTCTGAGCTGGATGGAGCCATGGGTGCCACCTCAGGGACTGTGACCACACCACATTGTCAGCGTGTCCCCTACACGGGGTTACCCAGAGACAGACTGGCCGTGGAGGAGCTGAACTAGGGACCTATTTTGGGGGTGGGTCAGTGCTGCACGGCTGGCAGGGTGGGACACAGCACATCTCCACTCTACTGCAGGCACTGAAATGAGTGCCAGGTCACAGCACATGCCAAGCATCCAGACCTCTCTTGGCACAACTGGAAATTTTCATGATTCAAGTGAAGGGGGATCTCCTGATCTGCACTTGGGGAGGAATGGCATCCCCCAGGAGCTGTGTGGATAGCATTCACTCACCTCCACTCCTGAGCCCTGCAGGGAAGGTCAAATGTCCATGCCAGGTAGGAAAACACTCATCTATGGATCTTTGTGGGCATAAAGATCTCTACTGAACCAGAGCATCTCTCATATGAGGAAAGGATGAGGGAGCTGGAACTGTCCAGCCTGGAGAGGAGCAGGCTCAGGGGGGCCTTATCCATGTGTATAAATACCCAATGGATGGAGTGAAAAGAAGGGAGCTGGACTCTTCTCAGCAGTGTTCAGGACACGAGGCACTGGGCTTAAAACAGGAAATGAGGCAAAGGGCCCAAATTAAAAATCAGTAAATCCAGTAAATTTTCGCTTTGAGAGGGACAAAACACTGGCAGAGGTTACCCAAAGGAGTTGTGGTACTGCCATCTCTGAAAATACTCAAACCCTGACTGGGCACAGGCCTGGACAGCTGACTCTGGGTGAGCTGGTAGAGCAGGAAATGTGGAAGAAGCCTTTTCCAGCCTCAGCCAGTCTGATTTTGTGTTTGGTGCATGTCATAGCTCTCCATTTCCCCCCCAAAGGGCCTGAGATTAATGCAGCCCACTGCTTGTTATTTCTTATTTTATTTATAATATAAAAAATGTTCAAGTGTTAAACAGTCAAGAGTTCTGACATTCAGACAATCCAGAGCAAACTTTGACAATCATCTTATGACAAATTAGCAGAGTTTTCTATCTGACCCCATCATGGGTGAGGAATAGAGGGTTTAGTTACTTTATTGCTAAAAGTTAAATGAAATAATACACTGTCAATTGTTGTATTATCTTCTCAGTCACAGCTTCACCATGCATCCAATCTACAGTATCTGAAATGCAAAGGACATGCAGAAGTAAAAATATAAAAAGAAAAAAGTCAGGCTACAATGTAAACAGGTTTGCTGCAGAGAACTGAGGAGAGGGGGGCACTTCCACGGGGGATGCTCTGCCGCCTGGACACGCAGGACTGTCTCTTTGCGCCACAGAGCCGATGGCCAGAGCTGCTCCGAGTTTGGGGACGCGACGTCCGTCATCGATGGCGGGACGCGACGGTAACAACTGTCTTTACAACACGTGCCACGGCCGTACGGGAGAATCCGCTCGCTGGGCTGCCCCCGGCTGGTCCCAGGGGCGTCAAGAGGAGCCCAAAGCGCTCGGGGTCCCCTGCGGCAGCGCGGCCGCCGGCTCCGTGCCCGGGGTGACACGCGGCCCTCCGCGCCGTGGGACCACCCGGCGGGTGTCCCCAGCGCCCCGGCCAAGGGCGACACCGCAGCCCCGGCAGCCCCGCGGGGGCAGCGCTGCCCCGCTCAGCCGAGGGC
>VZUI01054723.1:0-15895 GCA_013401135.1 Cettia cetti
GCCATTCCCTGTGTCCTGTCCCTCCATCCCTTGTCCCCAGTCCCTCTCCAGCTCTCCTGGAGCCCCTTTAGGCCCTGGCAGGGGCTCTGAGCTCTCCCTGGAGCCTTCTCCTCTCCAGGTGAGCACCACCAGCTCTCCCAGCCTGGCTCCAGGGCGGAGGGGTTCCAGCCCTTGGAGCCTCCTCTGGACCCTCTCCAGCAGCTCCACATCCTCCTGATGTTGAGGACTCTGGATCTGGATTCAGCTCTGCAGGTGTGGTCTCACCTGAGCAGAGCAGATGGGCATGGCTCCCCCTCCCCACACTGAGGGATGGTCCATGGGTTTGTCTCTCTGGCTGCACTCTCAGACCTCAGAGCATCCCTCAGCTCAGACCACATCACCCCTGGGCTGCCAGGATGACACAAATCCTCAAACACATCCCAGGGGGTTTGGCTCTAGGCTCAGCATTGCTGTAACAGCTGCTGCAGCTCAAGGACCTGTTGGAGCTGCTGAGCTGAGCCCCTGCTTTGCCAAAGCAGCTCCCAGCCCCCAGGGCAGCCCTGGAGTGTCCCCAGCTTCCCCTCCCACGAAGAACTCTGGGGGTTCAGCACCAGCTGTGCAAGGCCCAACACTCGGGGAGAAGGTGGGAAAAGCATCACAGCACGAGAAAGAGCCAAGAAATAATTAGATTTACAAAAATCTGAAAGCTTTAACTGAGTGTTACTAGTAACAATATATTATGGCAGGAGCAGGGGCACGGAAGGGCTCGGGGTATTTATAGACCCAAGGAACCCTGGGATCCAGGTGCCACGTTTTGACTCTGTACCACCTTCTCCACTGGATTTTGTTCCTGCCTGAGGATTATTTTGGAAAGAGTTATTATTATCCCTGATTTATTGCTCTGCACTAGGGGGAACTCTCACTTTCCACAGAGACAATTACGGAACCCTCGCCGAGAGCCACTTCAAGGAATGGCAGCCTCTGCTCCAGCTCTGATTGCAGACAGACGGGGGATGTTGCTTTTCCAAGGCTTGGGCTGATTAGGCATCGAGCTCCGTCTCCCCGTTACCTGCAGATGGGATTTTTGTCTGCATTAAATGAACAGTTTAAAGCCTCTTAATTATTACAACAGCAGCTTGCAGCTTGCTTGGGTGAAGGTTTCTTTTTTAGCCTTTCTGGGAAGTTTTCCTTTCCTTTTCCTGGTGCTTGCTGTTCCGGGAAGCAGCCGTGCAGGCACACCAGGGAATGCATTTTGCTGCTCCTCTGTTTTGCTCTCCTCCAGCTCACTCCGTATTTTTCACATCCCTCACTGCCACCTCCCATCCCACCTTCCCAGGCTGACACAGGCCTATCAAGGCTATAATCAGAATAAAGTCAATTAAGGACAGGATTAGACTGAGGGGAGGTTAATAAGACTGTGACAACAGGGCATTTATTCACGGGGCTTTCCCTTCCACCCTTCACTGTCCAAGTCTATTTTCCCCAGCCCATCAAATCCAGTTAATGCTTCACCAAGCACACTGTGAGCTCTGCAAAGAAAAACTGGCTGGAGTTTTTTAAAAAACACCCCTAAAAGGGGTATCTGGACCCAACAGCCCCTCATGATGACACTGCCCCTGCCCTGCCACATGCCAGTTGGTGACACACTGGGAAATCAGGGTTTCTGCTCCTTTAAAATCCATTTCAGCTCTTTCTTTGCCCTTCTTTTTGCATCCACTTCTGCCCTTCCTCTCCAAAAGACTTGGAGAAGAAAAGGAAAATCATAATTTTGAGGTCCAGTACACATGGACATGCAGCAGCCTCCCCTTTCTGGGTGGTGGTCACAGGACACCAGGAGCACAGTGCATCCTGAACAAACCCATCTGGGAATTTCACCCCTCTGCCCCAAGCCAACCAGGGTCTTATTTCTGTGTGATTTTGCCACACAATTCCTTGGAGATGACCATCCAAGTACTCTCCAAGCTTTGCCTCCCCATCATGATTGCTCCATGGAGATGTCTCCTCCCTGAGCAGCTTCTCCAGCCTCTTCAGCCATCCCTGAGGGATGAGCAGGGCACACTTGTGGCTCCTGAGAGCACGCGTGGTTTCCTCTCCCTGGGTAAGGACAGAAATGCCAGCAAAAACCAGGGAGAGTTTGTGGGTGAGAGCAGCTGAAGGTTTATGGATTTCTTGTAGGAGTTCCTGGAGTAGGTAACAACCCCCCCTTAAAGTTGGAATAACCCATGATTTACAGAACAGCTTGAGGAGAGCTGGGAGTGGAGGGAAGGGAATCTCTCCACAAATTCCAGTCTGTTTTTGCTGTTGCCACTGTGATTTTCCCATCTTGCTGTGCTGAGAACTGAGCTGGGTTCAGTGGCACCGGCTGTCTCCTCCAGGTGGGAACATCTGCAGATCCCACGGGGAATGGCTCTTCCTTTTGGCTCTCCAGGTCAGTGTCCCCGCACCCAGGGCCATCATGGTGGGCATGGCACAAGCCATGGGAATAAAAGGATGGTGCCCAAATCCCAAAGATTGTAAAGGAGCAACACAGCCTGGGAAAGGTCCCAAACTCCTCAGGAAATACCTGTTTTGGAGGAGAGGGATGTTTGGACTATGACACACTTAACAATCCTAAACAATTTCAGAGCACTGGCTCCTGCCCTGAGCATTTATTGGCTTAATCATCCAAATATATCTACTTTTCTTTGGGATCCTTGGACCAGCCTGTCTGTGTGTGCCAGTTCCACATTCCCTGGGGTTTGTCAAAGGGACCAGATCTGGTCTTGGTGATTGCAAGCAATGGTGAGAAAATTGATTAATGTACATACAAAACTATTCTGAATAAATTACTCCTATAAATAGTCCTAAATAAACACTCCCCATGCCATGATTACATCTGCAAGTTATACATAAATAATAACATAGTAACAACAACAACACTAATAATAATTAATAATAAAAATAATAGCTTATTCTGTGAATAAAAATTTGTGCATTTAATGCTGGAGTGAATCATTTCCCCTCAGTTTGCCCAATCCTTCATTTTCACTTCATCTATAATTTGTATTTCCAAAAAATCTTTTGGAAGTGAGTTCCACAGTTCAACAACTATTTTCTTTCAACCTACCCCTTGCTAATTTTATCCAGTGCCAACTCCATTGTAAATGGAAACTCGCAGAAATGAGGATTATCATTTTGTCCTCTCTACCCCATCCCTGGTTTGTAAACTTCCATCAGATCCTCCTTCAGCTTTTTTTTTTTTTTTTCTGAAGAAAGAAACCCAAGTTATTTAATCTCCTTTGGAATGAAACCTTTTGTGCCTTTGCTGGTTGTACCCAGGAGGAATTGATTTCATTAAGCAGTAAAAGTTCGTTTGTCTGGTTTAGCTTAATTCACTTTCTGAGATGCAGGAAGGCACTCACCCAGGTGGGGTGGGAGCCACAGGAATTTCTGCTTGGTTACCTTGAATTACCTCTTTTCCTACCTAAAGTCTGGAATATAAAGCTGATATCTTGAACATGAAGGATTATGGGCTTACGTTTTGAAAAACTTCCCAAGATTTGATGATCGCACAAGTTTTTTTTCAGTGGACTTTGCTGCAGGTTCCGTGTTGAGCAGGATGGGAAGCAACACCCAAGGCAATCCCAAGGTCTCCATGTGGTCCTGGATGTGGGGATTTTAACTGAACCCAGGAAAGCTTGAAAGGAGAGAAAGCGGAGGTGTGGAGGTGAGGGAACCACTCTGCAAACACCCACCTTGTTTTGGTGCTGCAGTCAGAGAATTTCTTCTCTTTTCTGTGCACATGTTCATGGTTGGGAGAAAGTTCCCCATGGAGAGAAAAGGCTGGAAAGAAACCAGAGCCTCTTTCCTGAGAGCTTTGAAGGACTTGGAATTTGGAAAAAAATAATCTTGTTATTTTCCCATTTCTTCCAGCCTTTGCGTAGGCGTGCTCAAAACAACCTCAAAGTGCTGCTGACCTTCGCTGGGTATTAGGGATGGATTCCTACCCACTCCATGCTGGGAAAAGAGCAATGAAATCCATCAAAACCCACTTCAAACCTTCCCAGAGTCTCAGTTCATTTATCCCCATCACCTTCCCAGGGGCTGCCTAATCCTCCTGCAGCCCAGAGCCGGTGTCACCTCTCGGGGGAGAGCCTCGCCCTCTCCCAGACCTTTTGTGGGAAGAGGCACCATGATCCAATTTCCTCCTAATTGCACTAACAAGGATGAATTAGGACTTTCATCAACAGGGGCGAGCGATCGGTTCGGAGTCAGCCATGGGCGACGGAGCCAGAGATTAAACAAAACTATCATGTTAATGTCTAATAATACAACAGCAAGTGGAAATTAAGCACAAGACAAATCTGCTGCGCCGGCGACATTGGAGAGTTTGTTCTTTAAACACAACGTTATTTTAAAGGCAATGCTATTATTAGGGCCATCTAACTTAATTTCGGAGGCATAATAGAAAAGTAAATGTGCCGCAGTTGCACTTTATGTGCAATTTCGAAAACAAACCCAAAGTGAGGGAGAACGCGGCGTGGGACTGAAATAGCCACTCCAGCTAAATTCCTCTTTGATATACGTTAATTATCTCCAGCAGGGAACGGACAATTTCATTTGGAGCAGCCGGCTGGATGCTCCCCGCAACGGGAGCCAATCCTTGATGTGCCATAAAAACAGTGGAAGCATCAACAGGGGGCCCCCCATCCCCCTGGAAAATCCCGAGGGGGCTAACCCCGGTCTTGCCATGATCTTGATGAGAGGGGAGTGGATTTGTCCCACATTCCTCATCTGGGTGACCATTTTCCTAGAGTAGCTGGTTTATTTGATGGGACTGGAACTTTTTCCTGCTTTGACCAGTGGGGAAATATTTCCCTCTAGGTTTGTGGGATTTGTCCCCCCTAAAAATGCCTGAGCAAAGCTTTCTTTGAGCTTTCCTGCAATGCTGAGAACTCCCCCTGTGCCTGTGCCATGTGATCTTGGGATTGATCCGAGGGTAAAGTGATGCAATCCAACTCCCCTGCACGCATTCTGTTTTTTCCAGTGGTGATATCATTTTTCCCTTTTATTAAGTTGCATAAAAATGGCATCTTAGTGCTCGAACATCTCATCCTGCACTTAAGGGAACATTTTAGAGGAGCAGCAGCATTGAAAGCTTTCCTTCTTTATTAATCTGGGACATTGCCCTGTGTTTAATGGCAAACAGGGAAGTAGAGCAGGTTGGAATGGCCATGTAGTGCTGCTCAGATCACCTCTTTGGGGGTATCTCCTTTTTGCTGGGCGTCACCTCCCCAAAACCCCAGGGACGGGTTCACAGTGGTGAAAATCTGGTATCTGGGGTGACTTTTGGCCGCTGATGTTTAGGAAGGGGATGATTTGTGCCTCCTGAGCACCAGGCAAGCAGAGCACTGCACAAAAATCACACTGGGAGCCATCTCCTTCTTGGCCCCTTCCTGAGCCTGCTCTGAGGGTCTCAGGCCGAGCCTAAAATAGCTAAAAAGAGGGAGGTTTCAGAGTGCTCCCAAAATCCTTCCTGTCTCATTGAAGCTGAATTTCCTTCCCCGCCGGCTGGGGCACTCAGCGCATATTCAGCGCAATATGAAATTCCTGCTCAGAGCCCCCCAGAGAGGCTCCTATCGACTGTCCTTTAAATAGAATTAAAATTGACTCGAGACAGATCTGCAAACCTATTGAATTACTCAGTCCACCACTGAGCCCGGGCTGGCCCTGCAGGAAGAGATAAAACCGCCTGGAGCAGAAATGAGTGGACGTGATGGACATGAGGAGGTTACATCGGGGACCTCTCAAGATGGACTTGCAAAATGTGTGACCTGGGCAGAAAATAGAAACCAGAGCCCTGAGGTGTGGGTTGCAGGAGTTTTGGGGGGCAATGGGTGAGGGGCAGGAAGAGGGGGTGAGATGCCCTGTGGTAAGGGGATGACTTGAGGAGAAATGCAGAACATGTTCATTCTCAGGTTCTCCCTCCCCAGCATCAAATACAGAACCATAGAATGATCTGGATTGGAAAGGAGCTGACTTTCTCCACCCAGGTGTTGATGGCTGAACAGATTCCCCACATTTGCTGGGGTTTTGCTTCCAGTGGATGGAATAGGTGAGGGGAAATGGAAGAGAATGGAACATGTGGCCCATTGCATCTGCCTGGAGCTCTCGGGAAGGCTTTGCTGCCCAGGAGTTTGGGGTAAAATGTCTATTTGCATTTACATTTGTAAATCACAAAATCCGGGAAGTGTTTGGAAAGCACCTTAGAGATCATTCAATTAGAATCCCGTGCCATTGCAGGGACACCTTCCACTATCCCAGGCTGGCCTTGGGCACTTCCAGGGATCCAGGAGCAGCCACAGCTGCTCTGGGCACTCTGTGCCAGGGCTTCCTCACCCTCCCAGGGAACAATTCCTGCCCAATCTCCCATCCATCCCTGCCCTCTGGCAGTGGGAGCCATTCCCTGTGTCCCATCCCTCCATCCCTTGTCCCCAGCCCCTCTCCAGCTCTCCTGGAGCCCCTTTAGGCCCTGCCAGGGGCTCTGAGCTCTCTCTGGAGCCTTCTCCTCTCCAGGTGAGCACCCCCAGCTCTCCCAGCCTGGCTCCATAGGAAGGCATCACCTTGACCTCCACACTGAAACAATCACAGAATCACTGACTCATGGAATACCCTGGGCTGGAAGAGACCCACAAGGATCATCCAGTCCAGCCCCTGACCCTGCCCAGGACACTGCAGCAATCCCACCCTCTGCATCCCTGGGAGTGTTGTCCTGGAGCTCTGGCGGCCTCGGGGCCGTGCCTATTCCCTGGGGAGCCTGGGCAGTGCCCAGCACCCTCTGGGGGAAGAACCTTTCAAAGATCCAAAATAACCTCCCCCCAACACAGCTCCAGGCCATTCCCTCAGGTCCTGTCACTGAGCACCAGAGGGAACAGGTCAGTGTCTGCCCCTTCTCTTCCCCAGGGTGGCATGAAGAGAAAATGCAGGAGCTGTTCACAAACCTGTCCCCCTCCCTCAGCCATGCTCTGGGAGCTGGGAAGTGCCTGGGATTGCTCAGGAATGCTTTTGAGCTCTGCCTGATGTGGATGCACATCATGGTTCTGCATCCAGGGCCTGCCTCTGGGCCACCTAATGGGCTCCACTGGGAGCCCGGCCCACAGTCCACAAATCAGCAAACATGGAAACTCATCATGCTCCAGGCACCAGTGGTATTTTAAAGACGTTTATCATGAGTGGAATTAACAGGGTACATCCCTCTGGAACCTGTTAGATATTTTATTCAGACCCCCACTGACAAAAAGAAATAAATACTGTACATCTATTTTGTTTGGAAAAAATTCTCTTTAGGGCATTGGTGCTGCTCAAGGCTGCAAGATTCCAGGGGACAACAGGAAACATTTCATCGACTTCTCTCGCTGGTGGAGGACAAGAAGTATGGGTCACTTGGCAGGGTGAAAATGAATAATTCCAAACATGGCTAATCTCTTCTTTCCAGGCTATCCCTGCCCTGGGAAGCAACATCAGGTCTTTAGGAAAATCCCATTGATTTGGGGCTGGATGCTGTGGCAGGAAAGCACAACGGGAGCACTGGGAGAGAATGTTTTGGTCACCCAGCTGGGATATTTCCTATTCTTCTCTCTTTGGTGCACAGGTTTGTTCAGGATATGATCTCCTTGGTGCCCAAACAGGAGGGAATGCTGGCAGGGCTGGGGAGCACCCCTGATTTATACCTGCGTGCCAGCCCAGCTCACCCCGGCCCAGCCACAGCTATTATTAGCTGACAGATTTTAAAGAAAAACTCCATAAATCTCCCCTTGTGCCATAAGTACATTCCTGCCTTGGGAGACCACAGAGAAGCTCATTATCCCACATCCTGAGAGAGAGGCATGTGTCATCCACAGTGACACTCTGAGCATCCTCAGGTTACCTCTCTGGCTGGGCCTGGCCAGTTAAGGAGAGCTGGATGCTGGCTCAGGGCTGAGGAAGGGAAGATGTGCTGTTCTGGCAAGACAGGAGCCCAGGAAACAGGATTCCTGGATTTCATTCCTTTCTGCCTGGTCATAGCAGGGAAATACAAACAATAATTAGAGGGAAAAAGATGGGGGGGGGGTTGGATTTGAGGGCTGCTGTGAGCTGGTGTCAGGGTGGGACTTTGGTCTGAAGGACAGTTAGTTCCCACGGCTTTCCTGAAATGAAAAAAAAAAAAAAAGAAAATAAGAAAAGGGAGAGGTTTTTGTCTGAATATGGGTCTGGTGCAGAGTCTGATGATGCTTCATGGACCTGAGAACTGCTGCAAGTGCCTCTGGCTGTTTCTCATGGATAGAAACAGCTGGATGAAAAGGATTCCCTCAGCCCAACAGTTCCCCACCACCCAACCTGATGTGGTTTTCCAATTCAAACTGACCACAGATCTCCACAAAGTTTTTCCAGTACCAGTTTCCAGTTTTTTGGTACCAAAGGCTTTCAGACTTTCTCCTCCAGGTGCCAGGCACAGCTGTGCCTCTCCATTAAGATGTGCCATGGAGCAGCAATCACAGAGTCCAAACCAGTTCTCCAGATGGAGAACCTGCCAAGTGCTGGATAAGCTGTAATAGTCTCTTGTTGTAAGAGCACCCCGCTGACACAGGCTCTGATCTGAAAGGAGTAGGAGCAGAATTAAATTCCTTTGGTTGAAATCTGTCCATTATTCCCGGGCATTGGATTGCAGGAGCAGAAAAACCCCACTCTGGAAGCAATAAAATGCTCACTGTGGAGAGCCCTGAGGTGTCACGTGCTGGGTGTTGGGAGAAATCACACGAGGCAGCTTCGAAACCACAGCAGCTCTGGTACCTGGGGCTTACAAGAGGGCTTTTTTCCCCAAGGAAAGACACAATCCTAGAAAAAAGCATGGGGGCTGGAGAGCAGGGGGGAGCATTGAATTGGATGCATGTTGCCTGAAGCCCTCCCGATGCAGAGCCAGTCCCGCAGTGCTTGGCTCAGGGAAGTCACTTCAGGACACATTTTTAATATAGTTGGAAGCCTAAAGGTTCAGCCAGGTGCCTCGTGGGATTTGCAATAGCATCTAACAGCTGCAATTCCTTGAAATCCTGCAAAATGCGTGAGGAATGAGCTGAAGTTGAGGGAGAAGAGCAGAGTGGAAGTGGGGCAGGGTGTTGTATGGCTTTCACAGGGGACAACCAATCAGCTGTGCTCCAAAATACCCTGGAGTTTCTACCTTCATACCAAAGAGATTGAAATAAGGGTTTTCTCTCTGAAAAGAGAGTTTTCATGAAAAGCATGGAGATGCTGCAAGGGCTGGAGCCCCCTGCTCTGGAGCCAGGCTGGGAGAGCTGGGGGGGCTGGGAGAGCTGGGAGCCTTCTCCTCTCCTTCACCTGGAGAGGAGAAGGCTCCAGGGAGAGCTCAGAGCCCCTGCCAGGGCCTGAAGGGGCTCCAGGAGAGCTGGAGAGGGACTGGGGACAAGGGATGGAGGGACAGGACACAGGGAATGGCTCTCACTGCCAGAGGGCAGGGCTGGATGGGAGACTGGGAAGGAATTGTTCCCTGGAAGGGGGGGGTGGGACAGGATGATCTCTAAGGTCCCTTCCAACCCAGAGCATTCTGGGATTCTGTAATTCTATTCTGTTCTCATCCTCCCATCCTTGCCCAGCTGCCCATCAGCCCCTCTCTCATCCCTGCTGCCAGGGGAAGACTCTCCCTTCTTCAGAGCTGCTGAATCCCTTTATTAAGATGCCTCTGGAATCGATGCCCTTTCCTCTCCCTCCCCTGCCACTGCCCTGATCTTGGTGTCAGCTGCAGACTCTATCAGGGGTGATGGGATGTTTTCTCCCAGGTCATTGATAGAAATGTCAGCTGGAGCCAGCCAGCCCTGGCACACAGCAGGAGCATAAGACTCTGTTGATTCCCACTCCAAGAGGTGCCTTTTTGGAAGTTGTCAACCAGGCAGTTTTTAATCCATCTAATTTCTGCCACGGTGATTTCCTGCCCTCCCAGTTTTTTAATCAAGATGACACGCAGGACCCAACCTTGCCGGAGCTCGAGTACGTTGTGCTGACAACGTCACCTTTATCAGCGCAAATTTATAACCTCATCAAAAAAAGATATCAACTTAGCTGGGCAAGATTTATTTTCCATAAATCCATGTTGATTGTCATCTTTTATGTTATTCCCTTTAATTCCTTATTAAACAAGTCCCGTAGCCGACATCCCATTATTTCACCCAAAATCAATGTCAGGCTGACAGGGCTGTAATTACACAGGTCATCTTGTTTATCCTTCCCACATATTGGCACAACACTCGTTTTCTTTTGGCTTTCTGGATCTCTCCCAGCTCAAGAGTTTATTGGAGATCAGTATCACAGGCAGACCTGTGTCTGACTGGGTGGCACAGGCAGGAATGGGATGAATCTGCATCCCATATGGAGATCTCACGATTAATCAGAGTTCTGAGATGTTTCAACTCTATCCTGATGGGATTTAAATCTTTTCTTTACAAGTGGAGAAAAGTGTTCACACCCAGCTTGGTCTAGTGTAGTGGAAGGTGTCCCAGCCCACAGCTGGAGGGCAGAACAAAATGAGACTTAAGGTCCCTTCCAATCAAAGGTGGTCTATTATTCCATGCAAATGGGCAGCAAACAGCTAAACCCAAAACTCATGCTCAGCACAACCCCCCACCCAAAACATACTGGTGCTCCGAAGTCTCAAGGGTTTGATATAAATTATGCATTTATGGATGTGTGTAGGGATCACTCTCTGTATGTTTTTATTTTCTCCTCAATCCCTGGCTTTCTGGCCCAAGAATATTAAGTTTGCCTGGATGAGCAATTGCTGCTTACACTGACGAGGCTCTCACATTTCAGTCTCTATTTCTCACTTGGGTTATAGACACTTCCCAGCATTGGCTGCCTCAGAAGCTATAAATTAAAACTTCCACGTTCACTCTCCTCACTCCCAGTTCAGCAGAGGACAGAATATCCATCCGGGCATGTTTTCCCTTGCCTCCACCTTGGGTGAGAGCCGTGCTATCAGCCTGGTTCCTCACGCTCTTTGGACAGGAGCATCAAAGGCAAGGGAAGGCATTTTTCATCAAAGCTGCCAGATTTCTCGGCCAATTTTAAGTGGAAGGGGCTCAGCTGGGGCGTCTTGTTCCAGCCTCGCTCCTTTGCCCTGGGGCATTTCAAAGGAGCCTCCAGCTCTGATCTGCACGTCGAGCATCCCCTTCCCCTTGGAGCAGCTCCTTCTGCCACGCTCAGCAACAGGATGAGCTCAGCCCGTGGGGAGCAGAGTGATGGGGGAAAGGGGGAGGTAGGAAAGCCTTATAAAAAAATTCCTGGGAGCAAGGATTGGATCTGAGCTGGTGCTGCACACATGGGACTGCAAAATAATTAGGAAGGAGGATTGCATTTCTATGTTTTTTGTCATTAGGATGTTTTTCCCCCAGGGCAGCATTACACCTGTCTCATGCTGGGAGGTTCCTTTTCTTTTTTTTTTCATGTGTGCTGATATTGGGATTTACCTCTGTTTTCTCCTCCTAAAATTCAGCTTTCACTGCACATTCTTGCAGAATGTAGGAATGGTTTTTCCTTAAGATGGGAGGGAAACTCAGGCAGCAGGGAAGGAGCACTTCTTGGCTGTGTTGCAACCTCCAGTGCTGAGCAACTCGGGGTTCAGGGTTACTTCTCTTCCCAAACATGCTAGAAATGGCTACTTCAAGGGTGACAAAGTTCCCATCTCCTGGTTCTTGGGGAATCTACTGAATTTGAGCCACTTTTTAGCCAAAGTCAAAGTCTTTGCAGTCAAACCAGCTGAAATCCTGGCCTGGTTCCTCACCCGTCCCTGGTGTGGGGAAGCCACAATTGAGGCTGGCCAGGTACAAAAGGCTCCCTGGTGTCACCAGGCTTGCAAAGTCTGGCTTTTTCCACTCCTCTGCCAGGTTTGAGGAGTTTCATGGCTGGTTTTTCAGAGTTTCAGAGAGTTTTCAGAGCCTCATGCCGGGTGCTGTCTCTGTGGCTTCAGGCCTCCCCCAGGATATGACAAGCCAGAATACATTGCAGAAGGAGTTCAAAATTATCTATCACCAACATCCACTTAATCCATCGTCAGGAGAAGAGAAAAGCTCTCCAGGCCTGCAGGAGCTCGGAACAAGCCGCCGTTTCTTATGCTGAGCCTGTGTTCCCACTTGTCAGTTTGATTTCTCAATGCTTTGCAATCTCTGGTACTCTCGGGCAGGAGATGGCGTCACGTCCATCACCCGTTATCGCTCGGGCCCCGTGTCTCCCTTTCTTCTTTCTCAGCCTCTTTGCAATCTTGAACCACTGAAGAAAAAAAAAAGGGAAAGAAAAGAAAAGAGAAAAAAAAGAAAAAGGAAAAGAGGCAGAAGCAGAAGCGGCTTTTCAGTTCCTTATCTGCTGCAGCCTGGATTACATCCAGGCCTCTTGCTATGATCCCTCAAGTTCCTGCTAAACATGCCCTGCATCTCCTGATAACATTAAATCTGCATCTCGGGTGGGTTTATCGGCACTTCTGGGTACAGGAGGGGCAGGAGTGTGGGGAAGGAGCAGCCCTGGCACAGGCTGTGGTGTGCAAGGAGAGGGCAGAGCAGCACAGACACTTCTGCTCCGGTTTGCTCCCAGCTGAGTCTGGGTGAGGATAAAGCAGGACTAGCCAGGACACCTGTAGGATGGGTTGAGTTTCCCAGAAGGTGATGAATTTGCAGGGTCAGGGAGGTCCTCAGGCTGTACAAGGCTGAGGCAGTGCAGGTCACAGTTTCTCGGGATAAAGAATTTGATTTTATATCCCATTACTAGGGATGAGTTTAAGAATCCAGTATCCCATTGTGGCACTGCAGCCGCTGGGGAGTGAAAATTGTTGGTGCAAAGAAATCAACCTCCATATTCATGCAGGAAGTTAATGAAGAGAAAGAGAGTGTTATTTTGGACTCATTACAGTCAGCAGTGATGTCCAATTAAGAGAAATCCACAGCATATCCCCAGCAGTGATTTAAAAATAGCAGCTGTAGGCTCCAAGTCATCCCGGGCTCCAAAGCAAGGGAAGTAGGGGTTTAACTCTTTTCCTACTCTTTGCTTCATGACAGCAAGGCAGGACTAGAAACCCATGAGTTCTGAACAAGAGCATTCCCAGGCTGGCTTGGCAAGCCCTGTCACTGCTCTGCTGGTCATCGTGTTTTTAGTTATCAGAGCTGTTGGCTGTTGGGGTGGTTGGCCTTGGGGACTGTTGGCTGTTGCTTGTGGGGACTGACAGTGGTCAGAAAATACATTTTTAGGCTCCAGGCAGTGGCTTGAAGCCTGTGAGAAAGGTAAGTACACAACGCTCTCATTCTAGCCTGGGAAATCGTAAGGAGGAACCCAAAACAATCCCTGTAAACAATCCCTGTGGATATCCTACTGACACCTGGTGTTTTCCAACTTGTTTACTGGCAGAGATGTTTACAAAGAGGTGTAGGCTCTAAACCACCCGTCCTATTCATTGTACTGAAACACTGTATAAATTAATGTCTTTCAATAAACTTTGCTATATGCCCTCCAGGAAGATTGGAGCCCACGTGTTGTTACATGAGTCATCCTGAATCATAACAATAGCTGGTCACTCGGCTGCTGGCCATTGGCTCTGTTGGCCATTGGGGCTGTTGGCCATGGGGACTGTTGGTCATCGGGACTACTTACCATTGGGTCAGTTGTCCATTAAACCTGTTGGCCATTGGGGCTGTTGGCCATTGGGGCTGCTGGCCATTCTGGCTGCTGGCCATTGGGGCTGTTGGTCATCATGTAAACAGACCATCAGGGCCAATAGGCTGCCAGGGATGTTGCCCATTGGGTCTTTTGTCCATCAGGGCTGTTGGCCACTGAGTCTGTTGGCCATTGGCTCTGTTGGCCATGGGAGCTGTTGACTGTCTTGGCTGTTGGCCACTGGCTCTGTTGGCCACCAGCTCTGTGGGGGCCATTGTGGCAGACCTAACCTGGTCTCTACAGGACCAGTGGAACTGCTGCTAAAACCCCTCAGGGTTCAGAGACCTGGATGAGCCTGGTTTGAGGAAAGGCTGAGTCTCCTCTTTTTTATTTGCTGGAATCCCCACGGAGCTGTGGGGAATGAAGGTGCCTGGAGCTGGACAGGGATGATTTCTACGGCACACCTGAACCGAGCGTTCCCAAGACTTACTGCTTGTTTTGGTCCCAACCCCAGCGCAGCGGGTGCAGTGCTGATGTTATTGATACAGGCAGTAATTACATTTTCACATGGGCATTTTTTCTGTCTCTACACCGTGTTTATTACAGACTTTCAATTATTCATTTTTTCCCCCTCTCTTGTTATCCCTCCCTCTTCTTCTTTGCTGATTTTTTCTGGCCTCCTTGTCTTATTTTTCATCTGCTCTTTGGTTTTTTCTTCACCTCTAATTCCTGTGTTTCCAGACCGTCTCTCTGACCTGGACAAGCACCCTGAAGACCAGACCTTGTCCCCATCCCTGAACTATTTTGGGATATCTCTTCTGTGTTCAATTTTCTCACCACCCTTTGCCCCAGCTGATTTTTCCGCACCGCCGAGCTCCTTCCACAGAGCTCCCTGGTGCCTTTTCTGTTACAGAATGAGAAATAAAAATGTGGTGCCTTTGTTGCTGCTCATCTATCTGCCGTGCCCAGGTGAATAATGCAGGGAAACATGTATGTATTTATACAGCAAATGGGAAAATACATTTCTTAAGATGAATGAGGTTGTTTTCAGCCTTGATGCACCCAATAAAATAACCCGGTATCAAGAGGGAGGTTTATTTTGAAGTCTGGACGTGTCATAATATCAGCTCCCAAGCAGGACTTCAAATTATATAAATCAGAGAGATGAGGAGAGGGGAAAGGCCGGGAGAGCAGCGAGTGCAGAGGGAATGTGGCCATAAAAAGCTGGAAGCAGGTGTGGGATGCACTAACACAAGGACACGTCAGTAGGACGTGTTGGATAGAGACTTGAGCTGAGCTTTGACACCAGCTTCTGTGTCTCCTCTTTCTTTTGGTTCATGTATTTTCCTCTCTGTGCCTAGCTTGGGAGGAAACTCCTCAGGAAAAAGGGTGGAAGTTGGGGATACCACGGTGTTGAGCTGCCTGGTGAGGGGACACCAACCATGAGCTTGTCCCCAAGTCTCTGGGCTCAACAACCCCTCCTCTAAGGGAATCCTGCTGCCTCCTTCTAGAGCAGCTTCAAATATACCTTCAAAATCCCATGAATTCCCATAATTCCACCAGAAACTACACCAAGAGCCTCATGCTGGCCACAAACTGCTGCCAAATGAGTCAAGATGTTGTAATAGGTTTATGAGCAAGCAGCAAGTTGTTTTTGTGGGAAAAGAGCATTTTCTCTGTTAAAACCATGGATTTTTAATACTTCTCCCCCCCTAATAAAAGAGAGCTGCCAAGCTTCCTTGTGTTGGTGTACAGATTTCTGCTTTCCTGGTGGAAATTTGGGGGTGTGTCTGGCGTGCCACATGCTCTTCCCAGCTGAAAACTCGTTTGCTTTGCCAAAGCAAAGTGGGGGAGATGTGGAAAAAAAGAAAAAAACCCACAACCCAGCCTGTAACAAGCCGTAGGCTTTATGTCACAGCTTTGCCTGGCACAGAGGGAAAAAAAAAATCCCCTGCTGTCTTCCTGCAGCCTGGAGAGAGCTTTCCCTGCTCCAAGTGCAAGGCAGAAGTGTAAAGCATGTTGTGATCTCGATTTAGGATCACTGCTGTTATTTATCCGTGAGGTGTCATCCAGACAAGGAGCAGGAGAGGAGCCTGAGGGGAAGAAAAGCTGCTGGTCTTCAGAAGTCACGGGGCTGGAGAGCTCCCCCCCCCAGCTCCTCCTCACAGTCCTGCTGTCTCTGGGGGGGATTTAATGGCTTTGGGGGATGTTTAGCAACTGGGGTTTTTTTTCTGGGGGGGGGGAGGGGGGGGGC
>VZUI01054725.1:0-25170 GCA_013401135.1 Cettia cetti
ATCCCATCCCATCCCATCCCATCCCATCCCATCCCATCCCATCCCATCCCATCCCATCCCATCCCATCCCATCCCCTCTACAGCCTGGGCACCCACTCACTCCAGAGGGGCTCCCAAACTCTGTGGGGAAGGCTCTTGGTGTAACAATGATTATTCCTCTTTAAGTGACTGACTTCCTCATGGAGGGGGATGCTGGGACTGAATATTCCTATTTCGTCTGTGCTTTCTGCAGGAATTGTCTTCAGTTTAGAGGCTTTCTGTCATGTTTTTGGGGATAAGTTTACTCTGAGCTGACGGCCTGAGTGAGCTAAACTTGAAGTTTGCACATGGATGAGGAGATGCAGGAATCAGAGAGGTAGACTGGAGCTCACAAGGATCAGGCTTGTTTCAGAGGCTGTCTCTAGTTTCTTGTGTTACACCAGGCATGCTGGAGAGAGCTTTCCTCCTCTCAGCCTGCCTTGTCTGTCTGTCTGTCCATCTGCACGGTCAGAGGTGCACTGTAATGGAAATTACTGAGGTAAATCTGGTGCAACTGGGACTCAAGGTGACAAGGTGTCATTTGTCCCCACAGCTATGCATGAATGTCCAAACCAAAGCACGAGTTAATGCAGGGACAGGGACATGCATAGAATTATAGTGCTGATAGCCCTGTACTGGTAGAGATTAATATCTCATAGCCCTCCTTGGATGCAGAGAGAAATTCTAGCTCTCCTGAATTATTTGTAATTGCAATAGCATTTTATTGCTGTATTTTAAGAAACAAAAAAAAGAGAGAGAGAGAGATGATAATTAGGTGCTATATAATGCCATATATAATAGATGATAAGTTTGAGGTTTTATGGTGCCTGGAGGAAAGAGATGTGAAAAGGTTTGTCTGTGGTTACACACAGTGGTGAAGTAATCACCTCATGGTTCAGCCCAGAGAACAACACCAGGAAATCAAGCACTTGAATTAATACCACAGAAGTGGATTAAGGCTTTTGGAGATCTCAAAGAGAGTCAGATGCCTTAACCACCTATAGATTTAATGCCAAGTAAAGAACTTGTGGGTTTAACAAAGAACCCTTCTCCATTGGGGAACTAGAGAGAGAGTGCACAGTGAGAATTCTCAGCACCCCAAGCTCTGCACAGCAGGAGAGTTTCTTCAGGTGGAGAATGTCCTGGCTGAGAGCAGACCAGCACAAAGGAGTTCAAGGCACTGATTAGAAGGCTCTTCCTCTGCCTTTCATGAAGAACAGCAAAAGGAAAAAATAATTTAAAAACCTCTAGTTCTTGAGGTAGCAAATTAAATTGCTGTTGGAAAAGAATAGTTGCTAGTAGAAGTGTGAAGTGTTGATCTTATGTATCTTTTGCACATTGTAGAGATCCTTAAAGGCTGTCAGCATTTTAATTAAATATGACAGCTTGACAAAAGGAGCAGCTAGGTGTGAAATGCATATACTGCTGGAGGGGAGCTTTCTGCGCAACAGTGACCTGGAATCGGGAAGTCGCTGACTGTGACCTTCACTGTGCTTTGAGGAGCAGCCAGAGCTGCAGGCAGGATTGTCAACTGTGCAGTCCCCAAAAGTGACACACCACATTCATTACTGCGTGGGTCAGGCGTGGTGAGAGCACTGCCACTTGCTGCTGCTCTTGCTTGCTGGCTCAAGCAGAGAAAAGAGCTGACCCTTCCCCTTGACATGCAAGCTTGGTTTCCTCTTGGTGTAACGGACCAGCCTGAAAAAGTGATGAGAAACTGCATTTTTCCTTCCTTCTGTTGAGGGGGGCGGGGGTGGAAGTCAATCTTAGTTGCAGGATTCTGGCATTTAATCTTATTATTATCATGAGAGACCAGCCACGACTGTAGCCTGTAACTAAGCTCTTTCTACCATTACATGGCTTTTCCACTAACTGCTCCCTCTAGTGAAAGGCTCTCCAGCTCAGCAACATTTTGCTGCATTTCAGGCATCTCTATTATTAATTAATTTGCTATTTGCTGTAATAAATCCCATCATGATTAATTTATTTAGCACAGTATGGGTATTTCATGGCTTCTGATTATGTGTCCTTGACCGTCTTATGGATTTCCTTGCTGTTAGGACACAGCACCCTCTGACATCCTGATGCCACAGATCCTGGCCTGCATTCCATCAGCAGCAGCTGAGCTTTAAAGGCCCCTTCCAATGTAACCTATTCCATGATGTTTTTTAACTCTTCCAGCTTCCCAGGTTCAAAAACCACAGCCAGGCTTTCTCTGCCTCACAAAATTCCTGTGCTCCAGTGTTCAGGCACTGCCATAACTTTCTTGAGTAGTACATTAAATCTACTTTCATGATATGCTACACCGTAGAAATGTTATCTTTCATGTAATTTATGAAGCAAAATTGGTTTTAAATTCAGAGAACAATCTGAATTGTTCAAGAATAGTAGGTTGTACATTAACTTGTAGCTCAGCTTGGTCACTACTGTGAAAACTATTTTAGGTAAGAACATCTATTCAGAGAGGAGTGAACATTCATTTACATCCTGAAAAGGAAGGAGAGGGAGATACTGTAAAGGAAAATTTAATAGTCTTTGTACTTAGGTGAATGTAAATTGAGGTCTACAACATAGTGCACGGCTCAGAGTAGTTGAAGAGTTCAACAAATTCCTCAGAATCACATAGTAATTGATCATTCATTATTATTCCAGTGGATTTCTAGCACTCATTCTTCCATAATTTGTCACTTTCATATCCTTAAGCATAAACAGTCATCGATGCACAAAGACTTGAAACAAACAGCCTTTCAAAGGGGCGAATTAAATATTAGGTATCAGTAACATTATGATTCAGTGCTGCTTATTACTGAGCAATAAGTATGTTGTTTTGTTCCCCTACACAAACATATAAACAGGGTGATTAATGACAAAATCAAATGTTTCCATTCTATTAATAGTCATACCTACAGCAGCTTATGATTTGTTGCTAAAACTCAAAAAGCAAAAATTCCTCAGGGACAACTCCTGCTGTGATGCTGGTGCTGTGGAGATGAGATGGACGGGGATGGGAAATGCACTGGGAGCTTTGCCAGTGGAGTTCAAGGTAAGCTGTGAACTCCGCTGGTTGTGGAGACCCTGGGGAGGCTGGGCCAGATCCACTGAAACCAGCAGGAGCTGTGGATTTGGCCAGAAAGCTCCACAGGAATTTCAGAAATTTGTAGGGAAGTGAGTAACACTGTAAACCCAGCATGGGCAGAATCAAAACAAAATGTGTGTGCAGCAGGGTGATCAATAAAAGTGCTGTAACAGGGCTTGACAACTTCATTGGTTGTTTTCTGGCTTCTTACTTCTGAGAATTTTTTTGGGGAAAAAAACCCCCACAAATACCCCCTTTCCTGAACTGAAAGCAGGTTCAACCTTCTAGCTAAAAAAAAAAAAGAAAAAAAAAAAAAAAAAAGTGCTATTTCAACCATGTCAGCTTTCAAACAGCTTCAGGTTATGAATTTACCAGGTGCATTGCATTGCATTGCAAAATCACCCATGGGTGGTTTTGTTGTGTGCTTCTTGCTAAGGCATTTGTTTAATGTGGCTGTGCAATTGAACAGCCCAACATTGTCCAGTGGTGCCAGGGTATGTAAAATAAATACTATTTATTGCCAGTTGCTGTCATGAGCACAGGTATGGTGTGAGTTACAATTGCTGTTCCCTGTGGTAAAAGGACCCCAGAAATCAATGTGAGGCTGTCATTAGCCTGACATGAGCTCTAAAAGCCATAAACCCATCCCCATTTGTGTTTTATTCTTCTGCATCCTCTGTTTACCAGGGTTAAGCACACTTCACCAGGCTTTGTGGGGTGGAACTTCCTCTCAGTGAGGAGAGAGAAGAAATGAGAATGGTTATATCCTCATACAGAAACTTGACACATTCCCTTCAACTTTCAACTTCTAAAGGTCATTTCTGTTCATTCCTGCTGTGAAAGCACAATTGAGCCTTCTAGAAACACTGTTTTTATAAAAATACATTGTTATAGCAACAGTAATATTTGAAAATAAGATCTATCCACTTTATCAGAAACCAAAAGAACTTCTGAAATGTTGACATGTGCATGTAGTCATCTGAAATTACTATGCTTCTGTTTTCTGCTCTCTTGTTAGATAAAATTGAATGGTGGAAAGGAACCCAATATGCTGTTTACAAAAGGAGATTTATATTTTTTCTGATATAATTATAAGCTACTGTGCTGGTGGGTTTTTTGATTGTTGCTTCTGATTTAGAACATAACATATAAAACACACGGGAGAGCTGTAACCACTGCCAGTCTTTACCCCAGGATCATTTGCAAAAACCCCTCCTCCACCTCCCAAATTTCTGCCTTACAGGTTTTCATTTAATGAATGAAATAGTAAAGCACATATTCCTAAATGAGCCCTAGCAGTAAAGGTTACAATGGAAAGAATCAAAATTTGTGGTATAGAAAGGTATTTTAAAGCAATTAATTACTCAGAATTTGCATAACTTGCGAACTTTTTCATATTGCTCATGCGGATAATTTTTTATGTCTAATTGAATAGTTTTCTGTCAATTAAAAAAAAATACTGAAAGATGCATTCATGGGACGGCATTGGATTCAACAAAACTTTCCTTTTTATGTTTGTTTGGTTTTTCTTTAGGTTTTCCATTTCATTAAGTCTAAGCTGGCTTGTACCATGCATTTATTGGTCCAATTAATTCAGGGATTTTTGATATCTACAGCATGTTTGCTTCCTTTCCTATGTCTTTCTGAGCCACAATTTACCTTCCCAAGCCACCCATCTTCCATTACTCTGAAGTTAAATCATTAAATAAAGATCATAAAGAATAGAAGTAACTCCCTTGATTCCCTCATTAAGAGTGTCCTCAACTCAGTGAGGTGAGAGGGAGGCAGCACTACAGCTCAGTCTTTCCCAAAGCCCTAGGGAAGTGTATGGGGAAGGAATCCCATTCCTGGCATCCCCATACCAGCTGTGGTTTAGAGCTTCACCTTGTAGCTCAGCAGAAAGGGTGGACACACATGTAAAAAAAACAAAAGGTGTTGAAGCAGCAGCCCAAGGGTGATGATCACTGTCCTCTGCACAGCAGCAGCTTAATTGTTGCTGCTCCTTGGAATTCAGACAGGAAAACATCCTCTGGAAGTGACTTACAAAGCCTGCTGAAGCCTAGAAAGAAACTGCTGGCTTCAATCCTGACCTTGCATGAAGCCTCTGTGCATGGCATGGTGTGAGCAAGGTATTTTCAGGAGGCTGAGCAGAGAGTAGAGTCAGATTAATTTTCAAGGCCAAGGAGAGAAAAATTTCAGATCTGTATGCCCTTGATGGGTGAGCTCAGCTCCGTGTGATTTGAATTTGAGCTCTCTCTTAGTGAGGCCAGAAGTCATTTTCTTTTAGAATATAAACTAGAGATCACATGAAAATGGGGATGCTGGGTTAGAGCCCACCTCCAGCCCGGGCCCCTGAGCTCTGAGGAGTGGTACAGCACATCTGACCTGGACTGTGAGCCCTGAATACCCTTCCTTAGGGAAATTCCAGCAGGGAACAACTTCTGCTTTGTCCCTTGGTGATAGGCTTCCAGGAAAACTGGGGTGATAGGCTCATGCACCCCTGCAAATGTCCTCCCCAGCAGCCCAGCCTGGCTGCAGCAGCTTCTCCCTGCACAGAGGAAAGTTGCAGGATTTTTCTGTATCCCATTGTTCTTCCCACATACAGCAGAATAATTACAACCTCACACAAGAATTGAACACACCAAAGCTTTTGCCCTTATCTGTTCCTACCTTGTTGTTTCTCTTCCTATTCAGTTTTGTTTGAAAAAGGATCATCCTTTAAACATTTCAAAAGCCTCACCACCTTCTCCCTTCATTCTTAATCTTTTTTTTTTTTGTTAAACATTATTTTATGAGAATCACCACAAATTAATTTTTTTTTCACCCGCAGAAAGATATTCAAATTCGAAAAGAGAGGTCCATTTGGAAAAAAAAGGAAAAAAAGAAACCCTGTAGTCTTTGAAATTTCTGTTCAGATCTGCTTTCGGTGCCTGCAGTTCTCTCCCAAGTCAGGACAACATTTACCCCTGAGGTAGCAATTAAAGATGGAAACCTTAAGTGGAATTAAACTTAGTTCCCAGGGAAAGTCTGACTCTCTTTGAGTAATTCCCCATACTATTGGACAAGTGATTTCCCAGGCACCATTATTCTAGATTGTTTTTCACAGTGATTGTAGGGCTTCTTGCTAGAGTCGCCACAGTGTTGCTCATTCAACATTCATTAGGATGGGGTTTTTTCTCTCTTAAGAATCAGTTCTCTCTGTCAAACATCCAGTCATGGCAGGGAGGGGGCTGGGGAGCATTTTACTGAGTGCTGTGCAAAGCAGGATGGAAACCCATCTCCAAAAAGCACCTTTCCAGCAGATGATCTGACAACACTTCTGGTATCTCAGTGGCTTTATAAACAGAAAAATAAGAGTCTACTATAGTTGTGGCTTAACCACAGGCAGCAACTAACTACCAAGTAGCCTTTTCTCTCACATCCTGTCCCCAAATGTGTCATCAAATGTTGGGCACTGGGCACTGCAGGGCAGAGGCATCCTGCACACCCACTGTGCACTTACTTGGCAGGCTCCCAAAGAAGCCCAAGGAGTTTGAGATTTAATGTCCACAGTTGTCAGAGAGAAGCACAAAAAGGAAAAGAAAATGCCTGTCCCATGGATGGTGAAATCCTGCCAAGGACTTTGTGGCTGCACTAACTCAGTGTGTGTATTCCTACACAGCCAGGAGCAGAGCTCAGCATCTGCACAGTGTACATGGATCCAGGCAGTTCCCTTCTTACTTATTTCAGCCTCTGTCCAGGCAGTGACACTGATTTCCTTCCTCCAAACTTCGGAATAATTGATAGTCTATTGTTCCTCCTCAACCCTTTAATGTATTCCTTCTTAAAGCTTAGTCTAAAATTATAAGGACAGAGTTTTTACAAAGAACACTGCAGTTTTGAGTTTTGTTTTGTTCCTTTTAATCACTGCTCTTCTTTAAATTGTGTATGAACTAAATGGGAATGTCATCTTCTAGGCTTCAAGCAGAAACAAAGCTTAGTGCAGAATATTTGGGCTTGCTTTCAGTTGAGTGGGCTAAATGGAAAGCAATCAGCATCTATATCTGACTACTGCTCCTAACCAAAAGCATGCCTTTCAGGGGCTTCAGAGTTGTCAGGTAAAAGCCAAGTGGAATTCTGTGTTCTCTGGTTCTGCACACATCTAACTTTTCTGAAATAGAAATATCAAAGTCCCTTACATGAATTCTCACCTGTCTAAAACCAGCAGCCTGAGATTCAGCTGCTGGACAGACTGTGACACAATTTGTGTCTGCACACACAGCTCTCTGCTTTCCAGAGATAGGGAGGCTGTGTGAGCCCAATAACTACCTAGAGTTTTAGATGTTTATTCAGAAAGAAGCCTTTGAAATTCATCAGCTGCTATTTGGGATATGAGAGAGGCTCCTGCTCTGTAAATTATGATGCCACACAGTCAGACTTAAAAGCTTTCTTAAAAATCAAATGCCAGAAACCTAGAAACTCCATGAGGGAAAAAGGAAACCTAGGTGGAAGTATCTTTTACATCTTTAATTGCATCCCCTGCAAGAATTTGTTCCCATAATTAAAGGGCACATGATAATTAGCATGAAGAGGCAAGCTACAAAAGAAAAGTCAATGGAGTTGTGTTAAAGGGGAATATAAGTTTTTTTCAGATGCAGTTGGAAAGTCCTTTTTTGAAGAATTTATTACAAAGTTGTAAAAAATCATCCATAAAAGAAAGCAATTTTTTCAGGAAAATTATGTCTTAAAAACTGTTTCCCAGTTTACAATCCAATGCTTTTCTTTTGTCATGATAAAAAATGCTCAGCATCTTTTGTGGTCCATACTTATTTATCCCTTCCAATGGTTAGGAAATGTCAGTAGTACTCAGAAGGAGATGGAAATGTCAGCAGTGCCATTCTCAGGCACGACTACACATTTGAATAAGTAATAATTTTTGATACCTCATCATAGAGACAAACTGGTATGTGAGCCCCTGCAAATAACCTGGGGGAGATTTTTACAGTCACCAATACCAAAATTCACACACACATAAAAGTCTCAATTTTTGACCACTATCTGTAATTAAAGTCAGCCTTTTCCTTTTTTTTTCCAAACAGATGGGGAAATACCAAAATGTTAAGTACCTTCGTTTTCACCACAGGGTTCTTTCAAAGACTTTAAACTTTTGGATAGTAGCCAGATTTTCAGTTGGGTTTTTCTCCTTGTGTTCAGGCCTTCCAGCTCTGAAGGCATGAGAAAGGAGCTACATGCAGCTCCTTTAAGCTTGCCCTGTTAGCTGTCTCTGCTGCTTGCTTAGCAAACTTTGCTCAAAGTAGGTTAATGTTCCGATGCACAGCAGGCTCCAAAACCAAAGCTTGATTTTTAATTTATTTTTTTTGAGGGCTGTCAGCACTCATTCATCCAAGGACCTATTCCATCTCTCTGTTTACCCACCACAGGACATTCTAAAATCAAAGTCCTAGGCACTTTTTTTTAGAACACAGAGGAGTTACTTCAATCAACCATTTTGTTTTCCTGCAGTGACAATTGGGATTTATCTAATTGCTAAATAAGGCTTTGCTCGTGCGAATTTGCATGGGGAGTCATCCAAGAAGAACAGGAGGCAGTGGGACTTGCATCAGAAGGCAGGTGTATTTTTGGGTAGCTCTCCTTTCGCATCTCGCCCTCACCATTACACTTGTCTAAACCTTCCAGGCTCTGAAGACTTTGGCCAGGGCCCTGGATCAAGCCTTCTGGGATGGAGATGAAGGAAGGCAGAGGTCTGTTTGTGGTGAAGACAGAGGGGAACACAGGGTGGAGGAGGCTGTTGGTGTGTGTATATAGGATGGATATATATATGTGTGTGTGTGTATATAAGGGTGTGTACACGCCCTTTCCTTCTTGCCTTTGAAGTCAGACAGATTTATTGTCCCCTTTCCTTTCCCTATGTAAGTGTGATTCAATGCAGGCAGGTTTCCTGGCATCCTGGTGGAATCACACAAGGGAATCCTGGAATCAGAGAATGTCTTGGGTTGGAAGGGACCTTAAAGGTCATCCAGTCCCAGCCCCCAAATCTGTGCAGGTCTTGTTTCATGTGCTGTAACTTGGCAAAGCCACCTGTGTCCCCAGCCAGAATTTGTGATGTTAATAGTCTCTAATAAGTATGTATAGAAGCTAGTAACTGGATTTTGGGAAGACAGGACCATGTCTCAAACTTACCTTTAAGGGGTGGGCTCATTTGTCAAGAAAGGGAAGAAATAACCAGTGCAAAGAGCTCTCCGCAGTGTGTCAGGAGTTAGAAATGGGAAACTATTAATGCAAGTGTGTGGCCTGGAGGAATAAATGTATTATATGAGCTCCTAAAGTATGATTTAAGCTTTAGCTTCTAACTTGGAAGGAGGAGAAGGGAGTTTATATTGCTTATGTTGCTTCAAGGTATTCGTCTGATAATGATAAGTATTTCTCTTTCTGTGTCGGTGTAGTGAAGAATCACAGAAAGTTTCTTCACCTGGGATAAGAATGGACTTGATACTTCACATTTTAATATCTCTGCACTTACGAAATATGTTACAACTTGGGATGCTTCTCCTGAGAAGCTCTGGAAAGCAGCAGGATTGGCTTCAAAGGCAGGATGAGAGTCAAAAGTAGCCAGTGTTAAGCAGCAATCTGTGTGAGCTGTTTTACAGCTCCACAGTTAAGCAAAGCCGTAGCTTCCCTTGGCCTCGTGCCCCAGACTGCTGTCCGTAAAGCACTGCAGCCCTGCCTTGACACATTTTATAGGACACTTCAGCTTGCAGGGGAATCAGCTGGCTGTTAGAATGCTTCAGCAATCCCGTGGTCTCTCCCTGTGCCTGTGGACAAGCAGAGGGGTGGGCTGGCCCCTGGGTGCAGATGAGAAGTCCTGTGGTGGCTGTGCTCCATGGGGTTGTACCGTGAGTGGGGAGATGTGGAGATGTGTGGGGTGCAGCAACCACCTGCTCCCACTGCCTGGGATGTAGCTGCCCAGGTCACTTACACATCTTCCGGGGACTGCTGCACTCTCTGGTACATTTACTAATCATAAGTAGCAATAGTTGTATCACAGCAAAGGTACCTTCAGCTTGGAAGGGGTGCTTGTTTAAGATGAGACAATCAGTTTTAGAAGGCAAAAATGGGATCTAAATCCTAATTCTTGTGAATAACAATGAATAACTGATGCTCCACATGCTGTGCAGTTTGCAGTATCTTAATTTTGAGCCTAAATCAGGACTCATTCACACATCTGTAACTGGATGCATACAAGCCCTTCCCAGGAGGATCCCACGGGTGCAGAACCCCGGAGCTGTGCAGGAGACAGGCAACAAACTGTGCTGAGTGTGATCATGTGCAGGCACTTCCCTGAGAGCCCCTGGAGACACCTTGGCCTGGCCACCGTCCTCGGGGGTCTGCAGGTGGGAACTCCCACAGCACTTGTGTGCTTTGTGTCTGAGCCCAGATGGATCCCACATGCCACGAGGAGGAGGGAAAATGGAAAGCTAATGAGCAGAGGATCTCAAAAGCAAACTGCTTTTTGTCTATAAAGGGCTGGATCTGCATTGAACTGACATGTTTCTTGCAATGCAAAGCAGGAGCTGATGTGTGAATTAGAGCAATTTATGCACATTTAAAGAACTTTATGATGCTGTAATTAGATGGGCATCTCTACAGAAAGTACGTGTCAGCAGCCTAAATAGAGGAGATGAGAAAACTGTTGTATTTTATGTTGTTCTCTCTGTGGCCCTTTTAGGTCCAGTGCACTGTGCAGCCTAATGTTTCTTTGGATTTTGTCCCTATAAGAGGTTCCTCCCACCAAAATGGCCTTTTAAATTTTATTTTGAGGTGTTTGTGTGCATTGGAATAATGCCAGTCTATATATAGAATACTTTTTGCTTTGGTTTTAAAATAATTTTATGCTTTTAATGAAATAGTTTTAAAATAGTTTCTTGCTTTCAAAAGAGCAAAATACAGCTGCTACTAGAATCTGATTAATGCTTGTTATTTCATGATAACTGTAATTAAATTCAGCTAATTGCTGCAATATTTATGGAAAACAAGGAACAAAAGCTGTAGTTCAACACTTATGCTGCAGAGTATAGGAGCACAGGAGTGATCTAAGAAAACCTGTAGGGCAGAGTGGTGACTCCAGGGAGACCTCAGGGAGCCCAGACCTTCCCTTTGCATCCCACTGGATGATGTGGAGCCAGTACATGGACACCCTCCCTCGTAACATCTTCTTCTGGCTTCTCTTTCTCTTCTTTGCAATGAAGGATGTGTCAGCAGAGCAAATCAGTCTCGGGGCTGTGTCACAGAAAGGATTGCTTTGAACTGTGCCTCAGCCTTCAGCTCTGTGGAGATGTCCCTCTGACCGGACAGCACCAGGGGGATTTACAGCCACCTTCGTCTGCCTTCACTCTGAGATTTAAGGGAAGAACAGAGAAACATCATTTCCCTGGAAACCCCTCTCTGGTGGCAGCTTCTGAAACACCGGGCTCTGATGGATGTGATGGCAGTTCATGGCTATGTTAGTGGTTACAGCAGGGCCATTGCTCTCAGCTCATGACACAGGCCTAAAGCAATGACAAAAATGTCTCCAAAACAGATTGTGGGGTGATTTTTTTTTTTTTTTGGTTTTTTTGTTTGTTTGTTTGTTTTGTTTTGTTTTGTTGGGGTTTTTTTCCAGTGTAGCTGTGCTTGTCCAAAATGATCACAGGAATTGCTACAACCACCTTTCCAAATCATTGCCTAAACCCACCTACCTGTCCTCGTGGACAACTGCTCTGCTAAACCCAAGTTTTCACTTTATGTGCCCCCCAAATGGCGGCATGGTCTGCACAATGGCAGACAGGTGGTCCACAGCTAACGTGGCAGGAGGAGCACAGCCTGAGGGAGGCTGACTGCAGGCAGAGTACAAAGGTGCTTGGACATCCCAACTGGTTCTGGACATCACCCTGGTTCTGCTGACAGCATTTGTTGGACTGAACACAAGCACAAAGCTGCCTATTTTGAGCAACAAGTCTGTTGCCCAGAGAACAAATATTGCAAGGGACTATTAAAGCAGGAAAACAGAGCACTAACTTTGCAATTGGATAAATTTAAACAGTGCTCTCTGCCCCACAGTAAGTAGCTGTGCTTAAACACCACTGATCCATTTCCCAAGCTCAGAGCTCTAGGGTGTGATCTGTGAGCAAGCCTTTGACCCAGTCTCACCCAAAATGAAATTTCTGTCTGTTTTATGAATGGTGGATGCATGCTTGGGTTTGAAGTGGGCAAGCACAGCTTGCAGGGGCAATTTCAGGATAACCAACTGCTTATCCTAAAATCAAGGTGTGCTCATAGGCACTCAGAGTGTCACTGTTAGACACGAAATAATAAGGAGCTTGACTCAAAGGTAGAAGAAAGATCAGAAGGCTTTATTTACAATTCATCCAGCCTTTTTATAACATGCTGCACTAAAAAGGCACATTATTGGTCCACAGAATGGACACCTCCCTCCATTGGTTAAATAACAGAAACAACACCTGGGAGAAAGGTTGTTATGTTACAGACTCAGAAATACCAGGCCCACACCCAGAGGAGCAGCACATCCTGCTGGTTACAATATCTTGTCCTGCAGCAGCAGAGATGCCAGGGATACAGCGTTGCAGTAAGAGGGGACAGAGGACAGGCAGTGTGAAGAGCCTGCTGAAGTAGCCTGGGTTGTCACTGTCTGTCAGCCACCAGTTCTTTCTCAGTGGCTCAGTGGAGATGGTTCAGTGGTTCAAATGCAACTTCAGCCTTGGGACACCTTGGATAACTCACAGTCTTGCAGTAGATTTGTGTCCTGGTTGGTGTAGCAGTTGGTGTAGTGTGGGGACTAAATATTAAGAACATTTCACTAGGCTATTTCCTCATTGACCGAAACATCCTTACTAGAGGAGAAAAAATAGCCCTTCCACCAAATATTTTTGATAAATGCGACAGGATTAGAATAGAATATTTCAATTTTTAGTTTCAGAACAAGATGCTTTTTTTCAGTGCCCTACTTTCTTAGCCTTTTTTTTCTAATGTTATTTTGTGTGGCTAAGAGACAAGAGCTTTCTTGTCTTACTCAAGTTATTTAGAGCTTTTCATTGACTAATGTCTTTTGTCACAAGTGACAGTGAAGGACCTGCTTGGTAATAGAGATCAATGGAGATGAAGGTGACATTTCAGAGCAGAGTTTTAAAACTAATGCATTGCTATTTATCTGGCCAGGGCACCTAGGAACACTGGCTCTCAGTCCAAGAGCACCACAGCACTCACTGTAACTTCTGTCACTGCCCTCCTCCTAAAAATGCACATTTCCTGTTTCTGTCACTCTTCTCCAACCCAGTGCTTTTTGTATTTCTTGCCTGTTTTAGAAAACTCTTTGTCAGACTTGTCCCATGAAATTTTTATCAACAGACTTCTCACTCTCTCCGTACCTGTTGGCTGAAGTGGGGCTTTGTCAGCAAGTGATGGGTGACCTGTTTCCCCTGGGGAACTGCACCCTGTGGATTTTGCAGGGACAGAGCCTTTAGTGCTGGGGAGGTCCAAGGGCATGAAGAGTGTTACTTCCTTATTCCCTACTGAGAAAAGTGTAGTGTTGGCACTGAGCAAGTAAGGAAGTGTGATTTCATGCTTCAGCTCTCTCTCCAATTCCAAATGCGCTATAGACGCTTGTGAGAAGTGCTAAAGTGATAGACAGAGAGGAACCCAAAGCCCCTTTTTGCTTGGAGGAACAGTAGGAGCTAATGGTCATCCCTCGTTATATACTGGAGCAACCAGCTTTGCATGCCCAGTTCAATTCCCAGACACATCTAGGATTTGCTCCACACCTTCTTTGCTAAGAAATCCAGGAAGGGTGGCAGCTTTCAATCCTGCAGCGATCTGAGACCACCATGCTCAAACAAGCTTCAAAGCAGTGGTCACGTTAAAACCCGACCAGTGTTGACTGGCTTGGAGTAAATATTTACCACATTGCTTCCAAGTACTCCTCTCTCCCTGTAAGCTTTGCCATCTGTATCCAGAAGTACTGGCTTTGGTGGCCTGTTTTATTGACATCCTCCTCACTTAAGTCTAGAATAAGGTCGTCGATTTAGATAAAGCCTAATGCAATTATGTCTCAAACACAATCTCAGTAACTTTTGTACATAAATGAAATGAAAACACATTAATAACCTCGCATACATCCTGCCTGGCTGTCTCGCCCAGTGTCATGGCAATGCATTTAGTACAGACCAAGCAAGAGAAAGACAGATTGCTTTCCCAGAATTCACCCAGTTAATGGAGAAAAATCCACCCTGATCTAAGCTGGCTCCAGCAGTTTCTCAGAAATATTAATGTCTCCAGCTCTCATGGCCTTAATAAAGAAAATATAATGTATTTCAATGGAAAACAAATTCCCCATTTCTTTTCTCCTGGCACTTGGTGCAGCTGATAGCTACAGTGTTGGTTTCAAGCAGAGCATGCTGAGCTAATTATATTTCTTCTAAACATTGTTGATTTCTTGATTGCAAATGCAGTATTTGAGAGTCAGTGATTCTTAAATGTCAGCTTAAGAAACCATCTTTACCAGTCTGAAACCCCTAAATGCAGATCTTGTTTTACCAATATTACTCTACTGCTTGTCTGGCAAGCGAGACAAATAAAAATTTCCAAAGGCTGTATGGTTTTTTTCTGCACCACATTTAATTGGTGGGAGCATGGAGACACAGAAACATTTTCATTAATGCTTCATTATTAATCAGTAAAAGATGGATGCAGCACTTGAGGGAAGCACTGAATGGTGAATTCCCTAATCAATTTACTGTAGCTTCCTTTGCCCTATTAGGGTGGATGTTGTAACAGCACTGTGAATGCGCTCCTCCCTTAATGTGCTCTTTAAGAAAAAGGAAAAAATATTCCTGGAACTGGATAAATCTAAACTCTTTGGTAAACAAACACAAATGATATTATTTTCCTTGATATATCTAGGGTTCTGGTGGGCACGGCATTCATACAGTTTTTCCTCTGTATTTTTGGTAAGTTTCTGTTTTTCTTTATTTTGCTTGTGTTGGGAGAGAGATGGAGATAATGCTATATGCAGTCTTACTCCCAATATATTGCAGCTGTGTTACATATCCAAGAGTGGAACAGCCTTGCCCTCCCAGCTATAGGTGTGATAGAAGAATGAGTTTTCTGGGAGGGGGTTCCTTTGGAGTCAGGTGGAGTCTGCTGGTGGTGCTGTGAGGAGGAAGGGACAGGAGGTTGGGCAAGGGACAGATAAGGTAAGCTGCTGTACAAGGGACAGACAGGGGCCATGCTAGGTGACCATGCTAGGCTCAGGAGGGAGCCAGCTGGAACTGCAGACGGAAGAGAAAAGAAGGAGGAAAAGAGCCAGAGCTGTGTGGAGCTGCCCATGGGAGGTACATAGAAAAGGTATGAGAGACTTTCAGATAACAAGGTGCTGATGCTTGAAGACTTCTGAAGTTTGAAAGAAGCACTCTGGGTGCAATGCCCAGCTCGACTTCCACATGCTATACAATACTTTATGTTATTTCTTTTTACATGTTACAGCATTGCAGCATAACAGTAACTAAGCCTGTGTTTTGGCTGGGTACAGATACGTTCAGATGTCCTGCAGGGAGGGTCTCCCATCAGGAATCCTCCTGGGAGGAGAGCTTTCCTCACTGCTGTTCAGCAAAGCAGTGCCTCTCATCCCTAAACTTGCACCAGGCAGGCAGCTGAGCACAGTGCAAGGTCTTGAGCACAATAGCTGGGACTGTGAGGTGCAAAGCCATATTTCTGTGGGAAAAGGGGAGGGAGTGGAAACCAGTCCCTGATGGCTGGCATCAAAGTACTTAAAACAAGGTTTGAAATCTGGCTATGCAAATTCTAATCCAGTCCTTCCTAGAAATCTGCCTGTCTGGGAGTCTGTAAAGATTGGCCATGGGAGCAATATGTGAGCTCATCTGCTCTTGTATGCAAATTTCCTGATTTTTGGGAACTTTTCAGAAAAAATCCTAATTATGTAAAGAAAACCTTTCCATTTGCACTACTACCAGCAGTAATTCAGAGACTAAGGAACCATGGCTTTCTTCTTTACTGCCTTTATTGACTCAAGACCTCTAGGCAATAACAGACTGATGGGATGTGATGGATGGAGCTGTCATCAGACAGTGAACCATGGGGGTGTTACTCCTTGGGGTCCTGATGTGTGCCACATCCTGCTGCTCCTCCCTCAGCTCCCCAGCAGCAGAGCAGCTCTGCAGCCTGGGAGCTGCCACAGTCTGGGGGGCCAGGCAGGCTGAACTCTGCCTTGTCAGGAGGCCTGAGTTGGGGTTCTCTTGGAATCCCCAGTGGCCAAAGCAGCTCAGCAGCGTCTGGATGCTGAGCACAGAGGAATCTACTCTTCAGTCTCAGTTTGCCTCCATCCAGTGTCCTGAAACCTGAAACTCATCACCTGGTTGAGCTAAACCTCTCCTCCTGATGTGCTTGGTGCTGCACCTCCTCCTCCTGTGCATCTCTGCTTGGGTACTGCCCAGCTTTATTTTTTCTCAGCTGAAGCTTGTAAGCCAATTGGTTTCCTTGTTCATTCCAAGACATGGGGGAAGTACCCCATTATCCTGTTGCTTAGTCAATTAATATTCAGGCATGACATTGCAGACTTGTAACCACTTTTAGGACCTTGGATGAAAATATCTGGGAGCAGAGAAACTGAGGAAGGTAGTTAAATTGAAGATATGGCACAGTATATTCTCATCCAACATGGAATAACATTGACTGAACAAAAAGAAAGTACCACATCTTTTCTTCTTAGTTGTCTCTCATAGGATTTACTTTCTCAGCAATGCAAATCAAATCAGATACATCCATGAGACTATTTACTGCTTCCAACTCAATTTGGAAGGGCAGCAGGTAAGAACTGGAATATTTATTTTCTGTTTAACTCTCAGGAGCATGTCACAAACCTGGGATCCATCATGACTGAAAAAGCAAGTCATTAGATAATGACACATCAGTAATGACACCACACACAGATGTTTCATTAAAACATCTGTGATAAAATGTGCATGCTAACCAGAATTCTAACAGATCATCAGTCCAACTCCCTACTGGTCATAGAGAAACCTTAAGCATTTTCAGCATTATTTCAAAAATACTTTAAACAGACCTCATTATCGGGCAAGAGCTTTTGGAGAGAGGTGATATTTTGCTTTGGCAAAAAAGGAAATGTTTGATATAACACTTGCTGTGGTGTAAGACATAAGCACAGTTTCAAGCTGCAGTGTCTGGGTTCTTTTTTGTTTCAGCCTTCCCCTCCCTCTTCACCGTTGTGCCAGGTCATCAGCTCTTTCCTTTCACTCCAGTTCCTCTACTGCATTTTATTCTTTTCCCCTGGCTGAGGAGGGATCGAGCCTTTTGTGTTGTTATTTTGATGCTTCACCAGACATTACCCTTCCAGATCTCTTAGTCAGCAAAGTCTCAGACTGTCGACCTTGAGCATCCTCCCATTCCTGTATCCCAAGAAGTCCTGGTCTCTGGGACTGTGCTGAGGTTAGCAAATGAGTGCAGCCCAAAGGGGCAGGTCTGAGGATGGTAGGAGCTGGCATGCAGCTGGTGGCTGAAATCCACTCTGTGCACATTTTAGGAGATGTTGCTTTGGGCAGCTTCTAGCCTGGTCCTGTGGGGAGCGAGCAGAGCACTCCTTTCAGTTTAACTTCAGCTGAAAGGGGCCCAGTTTGTGTGTCCTGCTCGCTGCTGGAAACCAAAACACAGGGGTTTCAGTGGCACAAGGACAGTATGAACTGGAATGTTACCACACAGGTTGCCTCTTTCCTGGCTTTGCATTTCACTCTCTGTACTTTCCATACCCCTTTGTCTGGCCAAGGAACACTTTCTGTATCTCCCAGGACCCATTTGAACTTAATGAGTGTCTCCTTTTCAGACTTGAACTTTCCTGTCTTACCCTTCCTTCTTCTAGCTGCTGGAATTCCAGCAAAAAGAGAAGAAATGATGCTCTTCCAGCTTGGCACTAGCCAGGAAAGTCCCATAGACCCAGCTCTGGAGCACTTGCCAGCACATAGGTAATATTTTCCCAGGCACAGGACTGTATTGCTATTCCTTCTTCAAAATCATGAAGTGTATCAACTCTCTTGATAAAGCAATTAAAAAAAAAAAAAACAACCAAAAAAACCCCAAAAAAACCAAAAAAACCCCAAAAAAACCCCACCAAAACCCCACACCCAGTTATAAGGAATAAATTTCTTTCCTTAATCTTAAATTTAGCCTGATTTTTAAACATTTTTTATCAATTTAGCCTAAATAAGGGAAAGTTCATCTTTGTCTCTAGTAGTTCAGCCATAAAATGAGCCCTGGATGTACAACCTTGTGAAACAAAATAACAAATGTCCCTACAATTAAGTATCACTATTCTTTTCCTTGTGCTATTGCACCCCAGGAGTTCTCCAAGTGTCATAGCTCTAGAGTTGAACATGTTTTTATTGACATTTATGCAGCAATATAAATACATGGGCTGGTTTGTTTGTTTGTTTTCCCCACCAAGTCAACACATGCAACTTTTCTCAGTTGTAGATCTGCCAAAAGCCCTCAGGAGACCTGGACTCCTGAGGCTCTGAATCAAAGGTGCTTACAGTGAAAGCTTCTTCATGAACACAATTTGAGTGACCTGCCCTACTGCTGCCTGTGAAATGACGTGTACAAGGGGGAATACTGGAATGGTTTCACACACTGATAATCACTGTGGGCCTCTGTATGAAGCACCTTTGCCATTAACTTCCCTTTCTTGCAGGCCTTCCTGTGAGGGCATTCTTCTAGCACCGATCCAAGTAGATCTTTTACATTTATAGCATCTCAGGTACCCATTGGAGATGTAAACAGCAAGAGATGAGGAGTGTCACAGCTACATGAAAGTGCAGAAAAAGGCATAAAACATTTACGTGCAACAAGAAGAGTCAAGGATCTTCGGGAATTGCATCTTGCCTGAAAGTTACAGCACCATCATCCTCTGTGGGGGATAGTCCTATTCAATTTTGCTTTTTGGAACAGCTGTTGACATCTTTTGATGTATGCCATGTAACAGTTCTCTTTTATATTTATTTTATTCTCTTGTATTTTGACTTTTGTTTCCTGGCCACATACTGTACATATGTACTGTACTGTGACACAAAGCTCTCAAACCTTGAAAAGAAATTCCCTTTTCTTTCAATTCTGCTTGTGGAAATGGAAGATTTATATGCATTGCACATTGTCTGAACAGCCACTGAATAAAATTCACCAAGTAGCACCACTATGTAAAACCTATAAGTATTCTATTCAATTGGCTTGCCCATATCAGGAGGAAATGAAGGGACAAATAAAAAGCAAAAACTTTAGCTGGAACCTCCATCTAAATAAAGACTTTGTAATGAAAAAGAATTTTCTTTATCATCACGTTCAAACAGAGATGCAGCCATGAGACAGGGGTGCAAGCTTCTGAGCTAAATAGCCTCTAACTCTCTGTGTAAAGCAGAAACCAATTACAAATATTACAATATTCAAAGCCTTAAAAAACACCAAAGCTATTTGTTCCTCTATATAGTTTTCCTTTATAAATGCTGTCCCTTAATGATTCTCCAGGACAAAACTTGTGCTGCTGTACTGTCGCAGTTGGACATGAAATAAAGATGCTTGACTCCAGTCTGAAGGCAGAAGAGAATCAGAAGGCTTTATTTACAATTCATTCAGCCTTTTTATACCTTGCTGCAGTAAAAAGGCACATTATTGGTCCATAGGATTGACACCTCTCTCCATTGGCTAAGAAACAGAAATAGCAAAACAAACACCTGGGAGAGAGGTTGTTATGGGAAAGGAATATTGTCTACACAAAATTGTTTAGGAACAAGGAAAACTGTTGAAAAGTTTCCCTTGGGAAGAGCTAGCAATTCTCAGGCTCAGAAATACCAGGTCCACACTGTACTTAGTGAAAATCTATTAGGAATATGTGAAATGAATATGGAAATTTACAGGTGTCCAAGCTGCCCATTCCCTTGGTATCTCTGTTGGGCCCAGGCTCTCTGCCTCTCCACTGTTATTTTCCTCTGCACACTCATATAGAAAATCAAGAAGAACTTAGGTCTAAAGTACCTTTATTAGTGTTAAATTGGATTATTTAAACTGTTAGCCTAACATACTTAATTTGGCATTTGTATTTTCCTAAGCGCATGGGTTTGGTTTAATTTGTTTCATTTCCTTCTGTACCCAGCTGTCTGTAATTTTACTATCAATTTCTATACTTTTATGGTGACTTAGATAAATATTGCTAAATTATGGAGATTTTCTAAAAGCCAAACAGGTAATACCATTAACCTCAGCAGTCAAAAATAATCCTATTAAATTTCCAGTCAATTTGCCTCCTAATGAATGTGCAGTGAAACTCACAAAAATTAACCATTTCACTGCAGATCAGTAAACCATGTACTGAGTCTTTTTCTTCACCTGTTGCTGTAACAGCCTGCCACCCAGAGCTGTGAGCAGCCAGTGGATGGTGATGCAGGGAGCTTCTGGCCCAAGGGCCACCTTGAGCACACTGGGGTTTTTTAACACCAGAACCTGTGCAAATACACAGTCACTGTTTGTCTCTGGCCACAGGAATGGTTTTTTCAAAAGCCTTGAAGTCCAATGAAATACTGAATTTTGGCTCTTTTATTAGCCTCAATGCACAAATGTCTTCCTACATTTTGCATCCTTTCCCTTCTGAAAAATGCAAGATTTTGATCGAACATGCCTGTTTTTTTCAAGAATCTGCAAAGCTGTTGGATGAGGAAATGGAATCAGCACAAAGAATTTCTGTGTGGAGATTTCTATTAATAGCTGTGCATTTTTATTAAAGCAGGATAACTCTTAAAGCCTCAGAGATATTGATGAGCTGAAGGAGAAGCTGGTTGGCAATTTCTGCTTTGCAGGGGTTTTCTAGGGGCTGAGCTCTGCCTGATTAATCCTGGATTGTGGGAGCTTCACTGGTGGATCCAACTGGTGCCTGTCAGAGCCTCTGAATGATACAATCCCCTATAATCTGGCAAATTTTGTTTCTTTAGGTCTCTCTTAGGGCTAGGACATTAGCATAATTGGGAAGAACCACTGCTGATGTTCATAATGGGCAATTGTCACTCCAAAGCCCCCAGGCCCCTGGATGATAGCTCAGTGCATCAAATGACCTTCATCTCTGGATGAAAAATGTGAAATAATGAGCCTGAAGAGCAGCATGTCTGAAAAAAATATTCCAAATGCTCCAAATTCCCAAACCTGGCAACTGCAGCCTCTTTTGACCAGGAGACCAGTCCTGGATAGTTCACAGTTTGTCTGTGGAAAGCTTTTGGATCTGGGTCTGGGCCTCAGTGTGGGCTTCTGACATCCCTCCCCTTGCCCAGTGAACTCTCCACCCCTCCTCACCCCAGGCACTCTCCTGCAGAAACAGCTGATAAGGAGCAGGTGGGAGACTCACAATTCAGGCAGTTCTCTTCAGCCTTTTCTTCACCCTGTTCATAGCAAGGAGCAGCTCTGCCCTGAGCTTTAGCAGCCCTGTCTACATCTCCAGCACCTCTGAAAAAAAAACAGGAGAGGGGAAAATACCTGGAAAAATAAATGTATTGGGAAAGAGAGTAAGAGAACTGCCAAGAAGAAAAAAAATGTACAAGAGAGGAGATGGAGAAAGATGAATGAAAGCATGAGAAAAGATAAAAACAGATATAAAGAAAAAAAAAAATAGAAGAGGAAAACCCCACAAAACAAATGAACAAAAAGGAGAAATGGAAACACATACTGAGGAGGGGTATCAGCCACCCAGGAATTTTCTATTACACTGCTAAGGGGATTCAGCAGAGAGATAAACATGGGAAATACTGACTCAGGACTCTCTTCTCCTCTAAGCTGTTTGTGCCACAGATAATCAATGCCCAGATTGCTTCTTACAATCTTTGCTAGCCAATACATTTTTCTTTTGCCTGAATTATACCTCCATTTAACATAGGTTCTATTATTATTCTTGTGGTAAGTACTGTTAGTTGAAGACAGTGCTGTGCTTTCCTGCAGTGTGATTTTTGTCTCTCTCTGATTCCTATCCAATATGCCAAACTGTAGCTGCTATTACCAGTGGAGAAATGTGGCTTTTAACTGTTGGAAGTAAAGCAGCAAAACCTGCCTGACAGCTGTGCGTGCAGAATGAACACACAAGGCCTCTGAAACATCTCTCTGGGATGGGAGCCACAAGGAATAGGGCATGGTTTCAATCCATTCAGGTAGATAGTACTTTCAAGGTACAATGCTATCCATTTAAAGAATGCCCAGCCTATTAGATAAATTCCTTCTTTTAGTACACAGGGCAAAACGTTTAAAACTCACAAAACTCTTTTTTTTCAGAGCCTACAAATCATGTGAAGTATCTTTGCACTCTACAGCTTCCATCATGCCCACAATGCTATTGGAGCCCAGACTCTGTGTAATCATTATCCAGCACCCACCTTACTTTCACTGTGCTGGAGAAAATTAAATTCAGAATTTATTTTATCCACAGAGGAATAAGCAGCTCCATGAAATGTCACTCTTCCTAGAAATCTTCATGTACTGAACATGCACAGTTCTTCAGTTTACTGAGGGCTATATAAATGTGACTGAATAAGGAACTGATGAACCTCTGAACCTAAGAAATGCATTTGCTCATAACATCAAAGATAATGGAGAGGAGACACAACTTCTCAAAGTGCTAAATGGTCAGCTAGCAAATATCCCCATCTCTTCACTGACTTCTGATTTTCATAAAAGTTCATAAAGTTTCATAAAGGTTCACAGGTTTCATAAAAGAATCTTACCTTCGGGTTTATTTCAAGAATGACAGAAGCATTTTGGTTTTATGATTTTTCTGTTTCAGTGAAATTTGCCTTAACAAACTTATTGGCCATTGCATTCCTCATTGCATGCACGGAATACGTGTGCTTCTCACAGATTTATGAGTGTTTTGAAACTCACACATTTTAACAAGAAAATACAATCTGTCTCTTATCTGTCTAATGCCTTAGGAACTGTCAGTGCCATAATTAAATCTTAGTTCTGAAACAGTGTCAGGGCCTGGTTTCTTGAAGGAGCTCTCTGCAGCTGAGAGCTGACCCAGCAAAGTGCTCAGCACCAGAAAGGAACAGCACAACACTGTCTTCACTGGAGCTGGCCTCAGCTCAGGTACTGCCTGCTTTATGTGCTGCTGGTTTGGCTTTCACTGCAGCTGCCAAGGGTCCCGGCCTGACTTGAGGCTTCCCCTTGCTCCAAGCCCCAAGCAAACCTCCAGGTGCACCTGCCTAATCGGGAGAGGCATGGCTGGGAAGAATTGCTTCTACACACTTGAAAATACAAGGCAGGGGAAAGTAAATCTGCTGTTTAAGGTATGATTTGGCTACTAGTTTTACCTGAGGTGATATATGAAGTCAAGGGCAAAGGAGAGAGATGAACCTTAACCTTCCATTCAAGTGCATTTAACCATAAAACTGTCATTTGTCATGGAGTGTGTGATGAATGCACAAATACAACTGCTTTCCACATTGTTCCTCGTGGAGGATTTTACAGCCATGACACTGCACAGGCATCAACTGGCTTGATTTAGTTCCCTACATCTGCTGTACAGCCTCCTCAGCACTGCAAGGAACCAGCCCTGAAGGCTGACATGCCTCTTCTGAGACACCATAAAAATGCATGTGTTTGTGTTTGGAAAGCTTTGTGGTGGGAGGATGCCAGCTCCACTGAGATGGATAAAGATCTTTAAATGGCTTTCTGAAGGCTGCTTCTGCAAAGTCTTTCTTTGCAGAATTCAAAAGCTCTTGAGCGAGCATCAAGACTGGCTGAAATTAAGAAATTAAATTAAAGCCTGTGCAATAGTAAAAAGGAAGACCCCAAAACAAAACAGATGCCCCATAAGGAAGCTGTGCCTCTAAGCTTTATGAGTTTTAGACAGATTGGATATAACCCATACCAAAGGTCTCAAAATCCTTTAATCCCTCAAGGGATTAGTTGATTTTTGTCAGTAACTGTCATATAACTTCTGTGACACCTCCAACCTTCCTGCCCTTGTCCCAACACTGATGTGAACTCCTGAACTTCCTGGAGACAAAAATCTTCCCCTCCCTTCACTGGGTCAGTAGCTGGGTTCCTGATGCCTATCCTCATTTGTCTTCCATGTCTACTGTTTGGAGGGAGGGTGCTCCAGAGCGGGCTCCTTGAAGGCTGCTGCCCATGCAGTGCAGCTGAACCCCTGCAGCATCCCTCCTGGCTGCTGACTGCACTTGAGATGTGTCACTGTCCTGTGCTGGGCCAGCCTGGCCTTGGGCTGGGCCACTGGTGAGGGAAGAGAATCACAGAATGTGTAGGATGGAAGAGATCTTCAAGATCATCGAGTCCAACCCATCCCTAACACCTCAACTAAACCACAGCACCGAGTGCCACACCCAATCTTTCTTTAAACACATCCAGGGATGGTGACTCCACCACCTCCTTGGGCAGACCATTCCAGTACTTAATCACTCTTTCAGTAAAAAAACCTAACATCCAGCCTATATTTCCCTTGGCACAGCTTAAGACAGTGTCCTCTGGTTCTGTCAGTCGCTGCCTGGAGAAAGAGACCAAGCCCCATCTGACTAAAACTACCTTTCAGGAGCTTGTAGAGAGTGATAAGGCCACCCCTGAGTCTCCTTTTCTCCAGGCTGAACACCCCCAGCTCCCTCAGCCCTTCCCCTCAGGGTTTGTGCTCCCAGCCCCTCCCCAGCCTCGGTGCCTCCCCTGGGCGCTCTCGAGCGTCTCCACGTCCCTCCCAAGCTGAGGGGCAGAGCTGGGCACAGCTGCAGCCGTGGCCTCACGGAGCCAGCTCCAGGGGCACAGTGAGCTCCTGCTCCTGCTGGCCACTCCCTGCCTGGGCCAGGCTCGGGGCCCTTGGCCCCCCTGGCCCCCAGGCCACACTGCTGGCTGTGTGCAGGCTGTCACCAGTGCCCCCAGGCCACACTGCTGGCTGTGTGCAGGCTGTCACCAGTGCCCCCAGGCCACACTGCTGGCTGTGTTCAGGCTGTCACCAGTGCCCCCAGGCC